>JAOVVF010000039.1:24287221-24301535 GCA_028565595.1 Duopalatinus emarginatus | reverse complement strand
GTCTTAGGCACTCAGTATTGTGTGCGAATTTTGTTAGAGACATTTTTATGAGTTGTGCATTATTGAGTCAGTACAAAAACATTTTAGACAACGTTTCCAAACAACTATTATTATTATTAGTAGTAGTAGTAGTAGTAGTAGTGTGTTACAGAAAAGATGTTTGCATGTCAGTAAAAAAAGAACTGTGTCGTGCTAACCTGGGACTACCTAAAAAAAAAAAAAAAAGGGTAGTTACACCTATTCCTGACTTTCTTGTTTTTTTTTACTGTTTACTGTTAATATATATAGACATATATGTGTGTGTGTGTGTGTGTGTGTATTTTGATTCATGATTATGGCTCACAGCTAATGGTAAATTAGAATATTACATACGTCCAATTAAAACAAAGGATTTGTAATACAGTAGTGTAGGCCTATATATATATAGATGTATTTACTCTATATGTATATACAGTATATAGACTCAGTACTTGGCCGGGGCTCCTTCTGCATGAATTAGTACATCAGTGCAGAGTGGCATGCAGGTAATCAGCCTGTAGCAGCCCAGGTTGTTTTGATAGCAACCTGCTTCTCTGTGGGGTTCTCTCTGGGGTTCTCTCTCTCCAGCACACTATGCTAAAGAGAACCCCACAGAGAATCAGAGAGCAGGTATAGGTACTTTTGGCAGTATGGGTGGGTGACAGGTCCTAATCTATATAAAATCATAATCTATATAAAGCTTGTTAGCAGAGGGAAGCATGACATGCTATAAAATTTCCTAGTAGACGGCTGTGCTGACTTCGGACTTGATAAAACACAGTGGACCAACACCAGCAGATGGTTGGCTCCTCAAACTATCACTGGGGTTTTATTAATCTGCTATGATACAGCACTCTGTGAACGGCTAGCCACACAGCATGCCCAGGGAGCAGTTGGGGGGGGGTTAGGAGCCTTGCTCACGGGCACCTCAGTCATGTCGCGCCCTGTGTGGGGATTGACCCCTGGGACCTTCCCGTTACGCAGCGGTTTCCTAAACACTAGGCTACAGCTGCCCTCAGATTTCTGTCTGTTTGAAGGGAATGAAATTCAGCCATGGCTGAACACCTGATAACCAAATCTGGTCCTAGTGTAATAATAAAGGGAAAATTTCAATATGCAAACTTCTCTACGGTACATGTTGGAATTGGTTTTTGTAAGTCTGGATTGATGATCTCGATAAGAGCAAGAGGGGCTGTGGGAGGTTCATTAAACCAAAAAAATCTAGTATGGCAGCTCCAAACATTCAGCGATACTGTGTACTACTTCATGTTTGATTGCTGTCTGTGTGATAACATTATAACAGGCTTGGTTGTGCAAGAGAAAGTATCTGCCTTATCATCCAGGGATCGCAAGTTCAAACACTAATGATGACATAGACGTCCAGACATGGCTGGGCTGTCAGGGAGGAACGCGTGTCATGTTCTGTTTCCCATAATCACAGCAACATTAACCAGTCACAGACATCAGATCATTTATACCGAAGTGGGCAGGAGTGTTTTATATATCGCCCCACGATGTTGCATAAGCGGTTTAAAATGATGATGTGACATGCCCCAAAGGAAGGATGTAATGGAAGCTGATATGGGAGAGGTACCTGAGGAGTTGGTATTGGAGAGAAATTTGGAGGAAAAGCCAAAAAAATGTTTTCAGTGTAGTTATGTCTTCTGTACAGAGAATCCGAGGTTGCTGTTGTGTGAATCTGGTCCAAAGGGAGGAGGTTGTGAAATTATTGTAGACTTGGAGCCAGACAGCATTAGAGTATTGCCATTTTCTTTTTTTTTTTTTACTTCATTTGAATTACTTTATTAAAATAAAATAATAGTGCTAACCATGACCTCATAGTTGTGTCCCAAGTCTGGGGCTGCGTCCTTTGGATTTGCGTCACAGCAGCACAACTGGGCTATCCCATTTCAAACCTGTGCCATGGAGAAATGTGTCCTCCTTTTCCATAACAATGAAGGATCCAACGGGTGAATCCCTCAGCCAATGTTAGGGTAAATCTCAAACAGGAAATCTCTTTTCTGTTCGGCCTTCACAACCTTTGTAAACCACAGTCTTCGAAGCCTCTGAATAGAGACACGGCTTGTTACGATGCTACTTTCACCTTGCGAATAACTTTTGAAGCAATATTTTGTAACAAAATATAAAAGTGCATGTTTCTGGTATGCTTCAACAGTCTGTTGCTGAGTGACAAATATTATGGAGTTTGACCTTCTAGCCGAACCTGCTCCATACACAGTGGCATAACTTGTCCTTTAAGAAATAATTTATCCTCAGTGTGAGTTAGTGTTTGTGGTTGTTTCTGGTTCTACGTCATGACAAGTATTTATGAGCTGCTCCTGTCCTGGGAAAAAAACAGGAGAACATTGTACAAGAACATGTTAGAAGTTTGGTTTGCCACTTATCCTTGTATGTATTTATAGTATACCAAACTGAAACAGTATCCGGTCAGTAACAGACCTTCTGGATCAGTAACCCAAAGACACTGTAGAGCCATTACTGCCCAATAAACAGCAGTTTACAAAGGCTGATCTATGCAGATGGCAACCTACGCAACCTCACACTTCGTTCCACCTTATCTCAAGAAGAGCATGTGTACATAGCTCGTATCTTACTGAGCTAATAAATGCAAAATACATGCAAGGCATTTTTTATTTTCAACTGCTCTTTGTGTTTTTCAGGAAATTTGAGGATTATTGCCAGACTGTAACCTACTTTCTGCTGCGTCATCTGGATCAGTTTGGTCTGAGTGGTATTTAAAGGAGCTTGTTTGGTATTTCACAGTCTGTTCCTAAGCTATGTCCATGGCGGTTCTCGTGCAGCTGGCCTCGCATGGCGGGTCGCGCGTGTGCCGCAGGATAGTTTTCAACAGAGCCAACCTCATTCAGGACAAGCTGACCCGAGGGCTGCACAGCCCGACAGGCACCCGCGCCAGCAATTCCCGCTTTGACCCGGACAGCAGTGGACGCCCCACCACCTGGGACTCGTTTGGGATTTGGGATAATCGCATCGATGAGCCGATCCATCTGCCGTCCAGCATCCGCTACGGCAAACCCATCCCCAAAGTCAGCCTGTCCAATGTGGGCTACGCCTCGCAGATAGGCCAGCGCAAAGAGAATGAGGACCGTTATCAGGTGTCGCAAATGACCAACGACATCCTTTACTTTGCTGTATTCGACGGACACGGCGGCGCTCAGGCTGCTGATTTCTGCCATAAGTACATGGAGCAGCATATTTTGTAAGTGTATCTACTAACGTATTGAATTCCTTTTAGACTCAAAACACTATGGAGAGAAATCAGTGCCCAACTAAAATGCCATTACGACGGCACTAAAATGTGAAATGCAATACACGTGCATGTCACTGCTCCATGTCTCACAGTGTAGTGCTGTGAATGTGCCAAAACAAAACACAATACAGTCATTATGTCAGTCCAAAACAGGCTTCTACTGATTTTGGGGCGTGTCTGAAATACCAGACAAGAAGTAATCGCTTGTAGCTGCAATCCAGAGAAAATGTCTCTTATTACTCTAGTTGCTGGACCCTGGAACTCTTCAACACTGACTAACAAGACTTGTGAAGGTCTAACTGTGAAGGACTCTATCGTGAAAAGATATTTTCTCTAGATTGCACACTTTTGTAACTTTTGTAACACGATTCCTCCCCGTAAGACTCTGGTTTAGAGAAATATACACTTTTAAGTCTAAATAAAATACTCCAGGGCATGCTGTTGTAGAAAAACAATGATAGTGTAATCAGTAACAATGACACTGTTACTGTTTGCCATGCTGACTTTGATCATTTTGCTATAACAGCACATTTATATTTATTTAATTTTGTTTTGCTTAGTTCTAAAGCAGTTCTAAAGACTCCTTTCTTTAATGTTAAATAAAGCAAACTTCACCAAATCTGTGATGATCTGTAAGTAATAGTGGGTTTTGTTAAATAATGAATCCACTTTCTAAACATTGAGATTCAAGAAATTCGGCCATGCTGTGGTAGAATTCAGGTTAATTTCCATTATTGGTTACAGACCAAAAGCAGCATCAGGCATCATTGTATGTGAAACTGAACAGCACCCCCTTGTGGAGACTTTAGGTGCTTCTCTTGTGTGCTTCTGAAAGCTGTATTCATACAAACAGGAAAAAAAAAGGAAAAGCCAAAGATTGAGATTTTTCTGATGAAATGGTTATTTTAAAAATGGTCAATTTACTGAATGTTTAGTAATTTCTTGATTTCCTTATACCTAATGTTTTTAAATAGAGTTTCCAATTTGAGAGAGTTTTGAGAAAATGCTAAAATATAGGACATTTGTTTGTAAAATATATTTAAAATTCCTAATATATCTTGTATTTATTGCAATTATTGCCAATATCAGCAGTATTTATGAAAACAATTTAATATTTTTTTCAGATAAATAAACCAGTCATGTAAATAAAATGACCCGAATGAATGTTATATAAATTAGTCTGTTATATTTATTGAAGTAATTATCCAAGCTTTATAAAGGTTTGTTTTTAATAAAAAAAATGTGACCTGGGTTGTTTTGATCCACACAGGACATGAAAATCTAATCTGTTGTGTTTATGTTCACAGAGAGCTTGTGTCAAAAGAGGACAACCTAGAGGTCGTCCTGACAAACGCGTTTCTTAACGTGGACAAAGCGTTAGCGAAGCACCTTCACTTCAGCGCAGATGGTAGGTAACCTCACTGCTCTCTAACCTGCTGGAGTGGAATTTCACTGTAACTTGACCAGTTGAAAGATTATTGTGGCTACGTTTAATTATTAGTTAGCCAGTTTAGGCCTTCAGCTTAATAATATGCTATAAAGATGCACTTTGTGCCATAGTGCTTTATGGTTTATTTATTTATTTTTTTAATTAAGTCAGGTCCACTGACATTACTTTTTTTATTTTTACTGTCTACCACAGTATATATGTATGAGTTAATTAAATGAGGAAGTGTAAAAATAAAATGAGATCAGACTTTCAGCTGTAATATGGGTGAACTAGGGTGAAAAGTGTAGTAAGATTGTCAGTGCTTTATATAACAACTTTGGTCAATGACAGAAGGATTAGTTCCTTTGTGAGGAAAGAGACCATTTACAGGTGTCCAGATCAGGGCAGTCTTCCTGCTGTCGAAGTCAACAATCAAGAGAAGTGATTCACCAGAGTGAAACTGACAGTTGAACACAAGCTCTAAACAAGCCTTCGCAAACAGGAAGACCAGATTTAAAACAATCCTGTACCTGTTCTGAAGCAAGATAATATGAACAGATTCATAGATGATGTGAACAGTAGAGAACAGATGAACAGACAAAGATCAACTGCTTGGGCAGGTATGGCTGCCCATACATTAGACTGCTGATACATTATCAGCAGTAAGATAAATTCTACAGTGTATAGGGCTTATTATTGTTATTATTATTAGAAGAAGAGATAGACCGATTAGTTTTAGGGGCTGAAACCAATCACCTTTCAGCAAGATCGGCAAATAGCTGATACTGATCAAGGGTGGGGCTGGATGCCACTTTTGCCGAGTCACGTGCAAAAAAAAAACACCCAGACTGTCCGAATACAATATTTTTATGCTTCAGCCGTGCACAATTTTAGTCCCTCAGTCAAATGTTTACATTGTCTGTATTGCCATCTAGCATTTCAGCTAGACACTGTGGGGGAACCTGTGACCAAAGGAGGGGTCAAACAGAGCTTCACTTCCCAGATGAAATGCTAGTTTGAAATACAGAAATGGCTCATTTGTTTCACACCATTGATCAACTCGTTTAGAGGAGTATCGGCCACGTAAACGGGTTGAAAATAAGCCAATACGGACGTGATCTGCTCAGGGTTCAGTCAAGTGCTTCCAAACTCATTGGAAGGTGTTCCACAGAGCAGATGTATAAAGACCCAAAGCATCTTTCAAAAGTAACCTAAGATATATTCTGGGCAAAGAAGTAAAATGTCTTGCAACGGCCAATATGTGAATCCCAGTGAACATATTCACAAAGTTTTGTTGAAGTTCACAAAGGCTTTGGCAGAACCAGGGAAGAAACCCATCATCTGGTGATGTCTGCAGGATCCAGATTTTATGCAGCTGTGGACTGTAAAAGATTTGCAGCTGAGTATTAAAAATGATAATTTTTATGGTTTATGGTTATTACTTTTGGCCCAGTAAAAGGGAGGATAGCATATAAAAGTGCTGTAAATGTCTACATTGTTCACCCAGTTTGACTGTAATTGCCCTCAAAGCTGAAATCTTCAATCAATAAATAACAATTATTAAAAATTTAACTCTTATATACTGTTGTAGACAAATGAAATGACAACAACTTTATCAGTATCCAAATAGTAGACCTGGTAGACCTGGCTGTAGATTCCTCCAACACAATACCCAGGGACATTTTAGGACTCTAATAATGTCATGTGTATTGTATTACCAAAGGCATTGAAGGGAGACAAACTGTGCAACTCAAATATTGCATTTGTTAATTCTGGTATAAGCGAATGTATCCAATTTCTACTTGTATAAGACTTGCATGAAAATAAACGTTTTTTTCTATTGGGTTTAACATTAGACAACAAACAATAAAAACATAGACTTCTGTCTCACTCAGACTTGCAAATTAAACCTGCGTATGCTCGGCTGTTATTAATGAGTGAGGCTGTTATACAAATAAGTAATACCATATGACAAAGTGTTTTATTTCTTTTATACTACAGCAATGCACAACACTAAAGTGCCCAAAAAACTACTACACCAGTCTAACCATAATTTGGCCTCTGTAGACGTGTGTGGTGCCCCATTGTCATGTAGGACGAGGCCTTCAGTGTATAAGCTCTTCAGAAAGGAGTTACACAGCGTTCACCTGTCAGACACGTTTGTAGAGGTACCAGAGAACCTCTTTTTGTCTTTTTGGTCCTTCAGACCAAAGTACATACACTAAACCCGAACCTTTAGTCTTCATCCATAAATGTTAGCATCTTGCTAACTGTTTAAAAGCTTATCGGGTCACAGTTTAAAACACTGGTGCACACGACTACAACCTTCAAGATTCTGAAGATCCTCAAGGTGGACGGTTCCAGAAATTCAAGCAAAATTACCCCACAGTAATGTGGCAATTAAGCTTTTGACCAATCAGACTTGAGACTAGCCGTGGCTCCCCCAACTGCTTCCTGTGGTTTGGGGCTGCCCCCTGCTCTGGCCAAGTGTGTTCACTGCTCTCTAGTGTTCACTGATGTGTGTGCGTGTGTTTCACTGCACAGATGGGTTAAATGCAGAGGTGACATTCCTCTGTTTGCAAGCACAGGAGGCAAATAGTTCACTTTCACTTCACTTCACTAAACAGTGCTGTGATATAAAAGTCATAACAACGCTTAAACCCGGTCATATGTTCAACTCCGATTTCTGCACTGGCACTTTTTTAACCAGTCTCTCTTGGAGTAATTCCCAACAGAATTATTTAATCATGAACTAGTTTTATAATTAACAGTCTCTGAATGAGTACATCTTGAAACTAATAATAATAAAAGACTGCTGAGTGATGCATAGGCAAAGCTTTTGCTTTTCGTTATTTGGGTTTGCACAGTTGTTTTGCTGTGAAAGCTATTTTAAGATCATTACAATATCTGAATATTAAACATCCTACCTTGAAAGTTAAACATATATTCTTTTAATAATTGCTATAGCCAGTTAGTTATAAAGAGAACAGCTACAAAATAGACCTCTAGAATCCCTGTAGCTCGAAGCAATAGGTATAATTAACCCTCACCATGTCACTCTTGTACTGTGTGGCCCGATCATGGCCTTGGTGCCTGCAATGTACAACCTTGCCCTTTGTGTGTGTGTGCGTGTTATGACAGCTGCGGACCCAGCTAAGAACCCATAAGAGCGGCAGCTCTGCGCTACCTTTTTGGAAGGCGAGGAGCTAGATTGGTCCAGCGGGTCCTTGCGTGGGCTTCTGGAAGGTTCCTCAACTTTCTCTCCCTTTCTTTCTGAATCTCTCTCTTTCTCTCTTCTCTCTCTTGCTTCCTCCAAGTGTCTCTAGCTACTTCCTGTTTGTCCACATATTCTTAAGAAAAGAAAAAGTGTTGACCAAAGCTGTGTGTGTTGTCTTTATACACAGGAAAAACTGAAGAAGGAATCTGCACTGATTGTGTTAATTTATTGGATACATTTAGCCCATATAGTAGGAACCAATCAAACTTAAGAGATGCATTGAAAAGGTTTATAGGAGGAAAAGAAAACAATAACTTGGTTGCATACGTTTGCACACCCTTTCAGAATCAAATTCAAACTAATGTGTTTGAAAAAAGTATTTATCATGTACCTATTCTTAGTAAAGCCATTCTGGTTAACCCCTGTAAAAATCTGTAGAAATGTCTTGACATCTTTTCACTTTTCATTCGACTGCTAAAGCTGTAGTTCACAAAGAGCTTACAAAGCACATACAGGACCTCACTTTAGTTTTGGGATTAAAACCTCAGCTGTCACTTTCTGACATTTACATCTAGATGTTTTAAACAACTTAATACATGGCACCTTTTGTCAGAATCAAGCCATTAATCAGGTAATTAAAACTATTGGAACAGACATGTTGTTTAAACATTAAATAGCTCTGACCATTTACTCCAGGTTTGAGCAGTGGATTTCATCTGTGAAGACGAATTATTGTTACTGTTCATAAAAGGGTAAACCAACATGAAGACCAGAGAACTGTCCTGTGGGAGCAAAGCAAACCATTCTGAATCTGAGAACATTTATGGCCTTTGGCAAATGCCCTTATGCACATTGACTTATTTATACAACAGAGCAGTTAAGAATTTTGCTGAAGGGCCCAGCAGTGGCAGCTTGGTAGTCAACTCATGTCCTTCTGATCAAAAGTCGAGCGTCTTAACCACTCAGAAACCACTCTACCAGCAGAGTAGGGGGAATCAATCAGAGCACAAGCATTAGGCATAGTTAATTTATCAGTACAACAATTTGAAAACCCTTGGTATACTAACAAGCAGACAGCCAAGGAAAGGTCCAAAAATCCAAAAACAACAGCAACATCATCACCAACAACCTCCACAGGGCATGGATGAAGATACCACAAATTATAAAGCCAAAATATAGAGGCACCTGATACAAACTACTCATCAGCAGTAGGAATCAGAAAGAGATGAGCCACAAAGGTTCAGGACCCAAGATTTGGAGTTCATATGAGTTCACTGGTCAAGCACGGTGCAAGTATTGTTATGGCTGACTAATCTTTACTGATAATATCATTCATGATGGTAGCAGCAGAACAACAACTACAAAAACGCTGTCTGCCCATTTACAGACATACATCCTGTATAATGGAGAGTAACTTCATCATACAGCAAGACAATGTCCCAAAACGAGAACAGGCCTGACGTAGCATCACGAAAGGGGAATCCAACAGTTTGATTATATCAACAGGTCACTGACGTCATATATAACATATAACGTGCTGTTATATCAAGCAAGAAATGTCGAACCAAAATTAAGTGTTACTTTTAAGACTTCATGATCCTAGACTTTTTTGTCATCTGAAAAGTGTGCCATGTTCTAAGCTGTTTAACACATCTGGATGTATTCAGCCCAGATGTTCTCAGTGTATAGCAAAAACAAAAGAATACATGCTGTTCTAATACTTTTAGAGTGGATGATATTCATACATACACTGATCAGCCGTAAGATTAGAACCTGTCAAGGCATGGACTCCACAAAATGGTCTTCTGGTACCAGAACATTAGCAACAAACCAGCCCACTAGTTGTCCTTTCTTGGACAGCTTTTGGTATTTTTGCTAGGTGCATACTGGGAACACACCACAAGACGTGCTGGTTTGGTGATGGTCTGATTTCGTCTAACCATCACAGTCTGACCCTTGTCAGAGTTACTCATCCTTATACTTGCCCATTTGTCCACAAATCAGCATAGAGAACTGACTGCTCATTTGCTGTCTAACATATCCTACCATTTGACAGCTGCCATTGTAACAAGATAGTGGTTCTAATCTTATAAATGATTGGTGTATGTACACACACACACACACCTACATCCTGAATTCAGGTGTTTTAGTAACACCCTTTGCTCTCAGGTGCATAAAACAAATATAACATATTTGCCTACTGAACCCTCAGGATATTAAAGCTTCTCTATTAAAACAAACACAAGCATCCTTAAAAGTTCATCAGCCTGTGATGCTTCCAGTCAGCTTATAGCTCAACTTATAATTTATACCATGCTATGAATGTAACACGTTGCTTTTTTTCCCCATAACACCTACAAGGTCACTTAGGGCTGTGCAATGTGACTAAAATTTAATTTTCCAATATAGGTCCATTTATATCCGGATAATAAGACTTTTCTGTAAATTCAGTAATTTTTTAAAAAAATAAAATGACCACATGAAAAAAACCTATTCCTATACATCAAATTATACAAAGTCAAACAATGAAAGATATTTTTTGCCGTATGGTGTGCCATGGGAAAAAGACTTTTTCAACATCTGGGTTTGCAGCTAAAAAAACAAAAAAGTTTTACGCGCCTCCAGTTGCCTTGACAATGGCATTGTGAGTGTAAATGTCCAGTTTGAGGAAAAAAACTGACAATTTTTTCGTTTTTGTTTCATTGTGATTTATATTTTCTGCTTTCTGAAAAAAGAAAACAGACTACTTCTGGCAACGAAAATGAAAAATTATTTATTTCTGTTTCTTGTATTTGGATTTTTGAAGCTAAAATCAAGTAACCGTTTGTTTTTCATTTTTAAATTTCTGTTTCTGAAATGAAAATCAAATGACCAAAAGATACACGGACCCTTTAGGTACAAGCTCCTCGTTTTGGGCTTGCTGCTCTGGGTCCCTCTCCTGTTTGGTCTCCTACATGTTTGTGTGTGCGCCACCTTAACGTGTCTCCAAACAACAAAACAACTGCACTAAAGTGTGTATTATGCAACACAACCAAACAAATGATAAAGCGTCATATTAACCGAAAGACGTTTTTCTATCGTCACACAATATATATCGTCATATTGCACAGCTCTAAGGTTACTCATAGTGTTATGTAGAGGGCAGAAAGGTATAGTCTTACTACACATGCTGTCTGACTGAATGAGAAATTCTCCTTCTTCCTCTCAGACCCTCGTTCTTCTGCGGTTTGGCATGCTGTACTTGCATTTGTGTTCTTTTCTTTCTCTCATGTCCCTTTTCCTTACCAAAAACACTTATTCTGCATGTTTAATGTTTTTTTTTCTCCTGTCCTGTCTGTTGGAATATCCCTGAACACTTCCTCCCTCCCTTGTATTTACTCTATGGAGTTCATCAAAGCTGTGTGAGAGTGAGTAGAGCCTGTCTGAATACGGCAGTGTGATGTGTGTTTGTGTGTGTCTTCACTGCAGTAAGGCTCAGTTGAGTGCATGATTTCGACATCATGCCCTGTTCAGTGCAGCAGTATTGTGCCTCTCGCCCGCTCGGGTTTAACTCTTGGGCTCTCTCTTTGGTGCTTTACAGCCTCGGTGCTAAGCGCAGGCACCACGGCGACGGTGGCGCTGCTAAGAGACGGCATCGAACTGGTGGTGGCCAGTGTGGGCGACAGTCGGGCCATGCTCTGCCGGAAGGGCAAAGCGCTTAAACTGACCTTGGACCACACACCTGAGAGGAAGGATGAGAAAGAAAGGTGGGGTTCTTAATCATTGTAAAGCCGATATTCATTCTCCTTTTAATAGTATAAGAGAAACAAGACGGTTTATTTAATTATATGCAATTCTGATAAAGCCTTTTTTTGCGCATGCTATTGGACCATATGTGGCAGGATCCGCAAGACTGGAGGTTTCGTGACTTGGAACAGCCTGGGCCAGCCTCACGTGAACGGGCGACTGGCCATGACACGGAGCATCGGAGACTTCGACCTGAAAAATGCAGGCGTCACCGCCGAGCCGGAGACCAAGCGGATTTCAGTGAGTGGTTGGTTGAGTTGGCTGTAGTTCAGAAATTAAATTTAAAGATAAAATGCAATTGTTGAAGTTTGTGTTTGTGCTGTGTGCAGTTACATCACGTACACGACGCCTTCCTTGCACTCACCACAGACGGCATCAACTTCATCATGAACAGCCAGGAGATCTGTGACGTCATTAACCAGTGCAACGACCCCAAGGAGGCGGCACAACGTCTCTCTGAACAGGTACTAGCCTGACGTCAGAGACAGGAAGCAGTGTTTGTCACACTTCCTGTTTATATGATATAATGCATTACTTCTGCTTGAGCCCAAATTATTATATTAGGGTGACATTTATTGTATCTAGTGTAAAAATTGGTCATTCTGCATTCTTAGTAAGTGCTTTATCATGCTTAGGGACACTGTAGGTTATTTCATGAAGTTGTTCATATTTTTGGTGGCAAAAATAACTGAGCAGGCAGGATTAGTTCCCTGTTAAATGAGGTTGATTGGTCAGAATCCATGTCAGGATTCCTTCTGGAGTGGGTGTGACTAGACAGGATTCCCTCTAAAATGGGTGGGATTGATCAGGATTCCTCTGAAGTAAGTGGGATTGGTCAGGATTCCTTCTAGATTGGGTAAGAGGGGTAAGAATTCCCTCTGGAGTGGCTGTGATTTGGTCAGGATTTCCTTTGGAGCAGGTGGGATTGGTCAGAATTCCCTCTGGAGTGGGCAAGATTGGTCCAAAATGCCCCCGGATGTTTGTTTTATGTTTTAGTGACACCTTACTTACACAAGTGCTACTGGAAATACCAGATATGTCATGTTGTATCAATAGCATGGCTGACTCACTCTCTCTCTAACGCTCTCTCCCACTCTCTTTCACACTCTCTCTTTTATCTCAGGCCATGCAGTATGGCGCAGAGGACAACAGCACGGTCATCGTGGTGCCGTTCGGCGCGTGGGGCAAACACAAGAGTTCAGACGTCAGCTTCTCCTTCAGCCGCAGCTTTGTGTCCAGCGGCCGTTTTGCATGAGCGAACGAAAGAGCAGAGACTGAAAGAGTAAAAGTGAGAGAAGGAGAAGGAGATAGGGCATTTGAACAAATCAGTGGACCAGGTGGGAGACGGATCCCAGTGTGCAATAAGTCTAGGGTGTTACGCCAACAGAAAGTAAACACAAACTTGCATTCGGATGAGGACATTGGTCATAAATTGGCAGTTCTGATGAGAGACAGTGAAGCAATGTGTGTGAAGTGTACTGTATTAGGAATAATCCAGTGTACACTGGATCTGCTTTAGTATTTCTGAACTTGAACAAGAGCAGCGGTGACACGTGGCCCATGGTTTGCCGTATGAATGTTGTCTAGTTTTACCTCAGCGTGTATATTTTATAACTGTGAATAGACAGTAGGTTTTTTTTCCTCCATTTAATGGGTCAAGTACACTTGCACTTTTTTCATGATGACTCTGTATCTATCACTTTAGTGGTTTAAAGTGCTTCTTGGTCATTTCCATTCTGATTGTCTGAAGTTATTGGACTTGCTAGTGCACATGATTTAATAATAGTTCCCACGCCTTATACAAAGACGTGACCATGTGTGACCATATCTTTATTAACTAGGTATGTCGCTAGTGCTGCTTTGTACAAACCTCTAACAGCATTCTCTCAGTAATCAGATATACCCAGTTGTACACTGTACGTTTGCATTTATCAGTAGTCAGCTGATTTAGCAAAACAAGAATGTTGACGCTCCTGCATTAGCATCACAAGCCTCGAATTCACACAGACTGTTATGTGTTGACTGAACTGGAACAAACAGGGCGATTTTGCACTTGTCCAGGCAGAGCTGATGAATGTACGAACATGGGCAGCTGTTTTTTTTTGCTGGCGTTCTCCTGACATTTCAGCAGCTGCTAATAAGAAACCTGGACAGAATGGTGAAACGGGAAAGGACTGTTAACGTAATCAGGACGATGATGCATCTTTACCCGTGGGTACTTATTTTATACATCTTCCACCAGACGTTTTAACTAAGATGGACTGCGCATGCGTTTTTAGGGCCGTGGTTTTGCAGACATCACTGAAATCAATTAACATATAACTGCACGAAAGACATTTAAGTTACTCTTGGACCACTGTCAGCACAATGTTCTGCTCATTTAGTGCCTTTTTGTTTCAATGGCTAACAGTCCCCATGTGAGCACAGTGATTTATAGCTTATAGATTAAATCGCAAATACAGACTGCACAAAATATAATTTTACAGATTAAGCAACTGCAGAAACTGGTACACAAACACTTTTGTAACAGAACGGTCCTTGTAAGTGAGTTTGGTACAGGTTTGCTTTTTTACTG
>JAOVVF010000039.1:24266975-24287121 GCA_028565595.1 Duopalatinus emarginatus | reverse complement strand
ACACTGTTGTATAGATGTGAAGCTCCGTCCAGCATTATTAAAGTGTATTAGACTGTATCAGTGACTCTGGTCTGGATTGTGTAAGTTACACTTCTTCTCCCTGTCTGTAGTCACTGATTGATTCTTTCACAAGAGACAAAAACAAATATTTAATTTTGTTGTGTAATTTTGTTGTTTTTAATATACAGGTCATTTTTAATGTCTAGAAATAGTTTGGTTTTAATCCAAAACTGACCAGCTACCATCTGCCAAAACGGACTGTGCTTGAAAAACTGGTAGAAATCCTGGTAGACCATCTGTACCAACTAGTACCAACTACAAACTAATATATATTTTTTTAATAGCTCAGCCAGTGTGACAGAAAAGCAGTCAGTCTCATCAGGAGGTCATGAGTTCGAATGCTACAGACATCTGTGGACAGATGTCCAGGAGTGCAAAGTTGGCCGTGCTCTCTGGGGTCAGTCGCAGCGATGCTAGCCAATCTTGAGCATCTGTGAGCTTATGTTTGCAGACGAGGGCAGATAGCGTCTTCCTCCAAGTGTGTTAAGCGGACCTGTGATGCATGATGCTTGGAGACCTTTGAGGAAGCATGTATTTGTCTGTATGCGTGATAGAAGAGAGCTGGGTAATGGCTGAGAATTGACCAAGACCAATTTACATAAGACTTGGGGCAGGGGGAATATGTCTACGATGTAGGATCAGTTACAGAAACTAGTAGCCACTTATAGCTGGTACAGATGTTCTACCAGAGCTTTGGCAGCTGGTACCTTTTCAGACCAAGGTGGATATTCCACTGGTGAAATAAGCTTGATGTGTCTTCCCACAGTTGTACTGTTTCTGTTTGCTTTCTGAGCCCCCAGTACTAAACATATACACCAATCAGCCATAACATTAAAATCGGTGAAGAGAAAACACAGATTATTTACGGACCTTTCATAGGGTTGGATTTATTAGGCAGCAAGTAAACAGTCAGTTCTCAAAGCTGATGTGTTGGAAGCAGTGCATGATGAGCAAAGGCTAGACTATGTAGTACGATACTACAGGTAATACTGTTGCTAACCTTGTGGTGCCAGAGGGACCACAGAACCCCTTCATATGTTCCTTGACTGATCAGAGCTGTTTAGGCAGATGGTTTTAATGTTATGGCTGATCTGTGTTCCACTCTATACATTTAATGCAGTTTTCACTGTTCGATAGGCCTGACTCACAGAGAATGCGTTTGTGGCATCTGTTCCACTATCGATAGGGAAGCTCCCTCCAGTTCAGATCATCTCGAAACCCAGTCGACGCGCTACTCCATGTTCACTCCTGTTCAAATAACATGAACATTTTAACAAAAATGCAAGACAGTCACTGTATCTGTTACTACAATACCATGCGTTTGCATGACGTCAGTCTTCTGCTGTTGTATGGATATGTGCTCTTCACTTTCACTTTATTATACTGTAAAAACTGTATTTTTGTGCAGCTCTATTTACTTAGGAATAAAGTTCTAAAAGAAATTGGCATGTACCTTATTTACTGCCGACATTCCTGACTGTGCTGTTGTACCACCTTTGTATTCCCAAAGGTGGGTCATTTCAGTTTGGAAGACTGTTGCAAGACTGTATCTGTGAATTGCTGTAATGACTATAGGATTTAACACAAACTGCACCAAGGCTTGGTAACAACAATAGTTATCAGAATGATCATAAATTGCAGCTCTAATGTGTTTAGACACATGATGCAGTATAAATCATTACAGACCAGCTCATAAACACACGGATATATTAGATATAGGTGTGGTACAGTGGTAACTTCATTGGGTTCCCATGTGTGAGACCTGGGTTCGATTCCTGGTCTGGGCAGCCAGTCTGAGCTAAACCAATAAGGGTCATTGGGCAAGACTCCTAACACTACCTTGGCCTACCTGTAATACCAATAACCTTGTAAGTCGCTCTGGATAAGAGTGTGTGCCAAATGCCGTAAATGTAAATATATAGGGTTTGTTTAGCTGGTATTCCATGGGACCCCTGGTACATCTACAAACGCCTCTGACAGTTGAACACTGTATGTGCCTCCTTTCTGATGAGGTCAACCAGTTCATGTCTGGCATTCATTCTGATGGGTTTGGCATCTTCCAACAGGACAATGCGCAACCACACACGTCTAGAAACGCCAAATTATGGTTAGACAGGCACTCATCCGAGTTTGGGGTTTTGCCATTTTTTTAAGATTTTAAGTTTTATTTGTCTCATACACAGTAAACCTGCAGTGAAATGCCTTTGACTGTCAGTCCACAAATCTAACTATAAGAATAAATATAAAATAAGAGAGAATATGAAAAATAAAAAATAGAAATAGGAATAAAAATACACAAAAGAAAAATATAAAATATACAGAACATAAAAAATCGTGGATATTTACAAATGTAGGTTGTGCAAAATGTGCAGGTGGTTGGCAGAATGTCTTTACGTGCGATGTGTGCAGGGGTCCCTATGTGCAAACGTAGTGAGAATGTGAAATTCTCTCTTTTGCTGTGTGTCAGAAAGGGTGGTGGTTTAAAAGTCTGTCCGGGAGTCATTTACACCTAAGTCACTAAATCTTAGTTATGGAAACCCATCCGAGGATGCCATGCAACATGCTGTGGAACACCAAAATCCTACACTTCAAAATACAATGAAATTGTGGAGCGTTCTGCAGGAAGTCTGGTGTTTGTTGGTTACAGAATAGTTTTTACAAGCTTGTGGACTCCATGCCAAGTATTAGAGCGGTGTAACACATTTTCTGGCACGTCAGTGTCCATAAATTACTCATGAAAAACTTGTAAATTTTTTGCTTTACATAGTATTACCGTACACTCAAGACTATTGAATCAGTTTCATAGCTGCCCATATGGGAGGTGTGAAAATAGTGTGGTGCCTTCTTCGTAAAAACATTTACACTCCTTTAACCTGCCCTGATGGCCACACCTATAACACACACACACACACACACTCATGCCCAAAGGTGTCTTCTGACATTTCAACACATCCTTAAACTGTCAGTTGAAATGAAACCTCAAGGATAAGTGAATAAAAGTTTTCAGTCATGAAATAAATAACATTAATTATCTTGTTACAATGTCAAAGGATGGGATATATTAGCCAGTCAATGAACAGTCAATTTCTGATGTGTTGATGTGTTGGAATTGGGAAAAATGGACAAGCAAAGGATCTGAGTGGCTTCACGAGGGAAAATTGTGATGTCTAGGTCACAGCATCTCCAAAACATCAGGTCATATAGAGTGTTCTTGATATGCAGTGGTTAATACCTACCAAAAGTGGTCCAAACAGAGACGACTGCTGAACCGGTGACAGGTTCATGGGTGTCCAAGGGGAGGTGCCTCGATGGGTCAGAGCTGTTTTGGCAGCCACTGAGACGGATGGTGTATATCACTTGTTGACTAGTAACTGTTTATCTGCAACTGTGTGTGTTTGTGACAGAGTTTAGCTGTAGGTATCTGTTTGTATCCTGCTGCTTGAAGAGATCTTCAAGTGCAATGATTTGGCCCAAACAAAATTTTCCAGTCTTTGGTTGTCCCTGTGGTGCTTTAAAAATATAGAAATGCCTCCAGGATTCGAAAACCGTCGAGTTCCTTGGATGGCAAAGAAAGCAAACAAATGGACCATTGAACAAAACAAGCCTCAATACTTTAAGTAGAACCAATTCATTGGAAAACAGCATTATGCTAGGAAGAGTTGAAGGTAGAAGAGGAAGAAAAAAACCCAGCAGAAAGATGGACGAATAGAATCAGAGGAATAATGGATTTATTCATTTATAATATTCATTTATAATTTATAATAATACATTTATAATCCTAAAGACCCAGAATATTCTTGGATAAGCTTCAGCCTCCATTGATCAAAGTGAAGGGGTTAAACTACTGTGCTTGCACACGGTGGAATCTAACCTCCGTATTTAACCTATCTGGACAGTGAAACACGTACGCACTAGTGAAGTAAAACACTAGGGGGCAGTGAACACACTTGCCCAGGCAAACCTGTCCCTGGTGCACAAGCTAATACTGGCTGCTCCTCTGCTCTTCTAACTCACCTTCCTGATTCCTAATCTCACCTGAATACTTTAGATCTGTACCTCCTATCTCTGTATCTCACTATCCAGTGTCACGGTGCAGGCGGTCTGTGGAAAAACACGCAGGACTGTGAAAATGTGCAAATATTTTATTCTCAATCAATGCAGATATTAAAACAGTAATACTGATTAAAACATTCAGAAATACAGAGCCAAATCTCCAGAGCCGTTTGCTGATAGAAGTTCTGCTCTCACTGCCGTGGGCTGACATTGTACATATACAGTGGCAGCCTTAATAAAGGACTATAAAATACAAAAAAAAAAAAAAAAAGAAAATAACACCCAAACATCCAAAACCAGCGTGGAGAAAAAGTGTCAGTAACATGCATCTTGGGATTTCAGTTTGCCAGCAAAACAAAAGTATTAACACACACACAAAATAAAGAAATTGGTCCAATTATAGTAACATAGGACATAACATTCCGTGTTATGGGAGTACTGATGATACAGTACTAGAAAGTGAATTCACCTTAATATCTGGACCCATCCATGCAGTGAACCACACACACACACACATACACTCTGGGACAATGAACAGACTTGCCCAGAGCAACCCCTATCCACAGTGCCTGGGGAGCAGTTGGGGGTTAGGTGTCTTGTCGGTACAGGGGATCAACCTGGCAAACTTCCGGTTACAAGGTTAGTTCCCGAACCACAAGCCCACAACTGCCCCTACTAAGAAAGGAACACTATTGTAATCTTTATACATTATATCATTAGATTTCTCAGCCTGAGTCAAGAAAATGAAACTTCTGTGCAGAATTTCCTGTGAGGCAAAACTAATATCAGCGAAAAGCTTTGCAACTTCAGCTACACGAGTCAAATAAACACATAAAGCTTCCCATGAAAGCAGATGCACTCCGAATCGAAGTTTGTTTCAGGTTATAATAGGTATAAAATAAACAAAATAACAAAGACGTTAATAAGGAATATATCACCTGATATAGGTTTACATGACAACATGCCGCTCGTGCAACTATATTAACTGAAAACTACAAAAGTGTGACGAAAATCTGTTTTAATAACCGGCATGATCGAATTAAAGTAAAGCTTCGTACTTTATGAGGAAAATGTTGTGCTTTAAATACGAATACAAAATATTTTGTAAAATATATGCTTTGTGAAATACTTCGAGTCCCTATATAAAAGAATTCATATTAATGGTTTGAAAAAGACCGACCTTCATTGTATGATGACTTAAATTAGTAGCTAAATGGACCAATGATAAATATGTATATAAAAATCATCTTCATTTTTTTTCAGACTGTTTGTATAGTTGGCTTTTTATATTTACAGAAATAGAAGCCAAAAAAAAAAAAAAAGTGCCGTAATGTATAATGAGAAAAATATTTTCCATACGAAATTAATGACATTAAATTTCTGTATATTTTGGTAAATAATTTCCTCGTATAAAAAATAAGCAAATGACATTTAAATAGAGTATTTTCAACAGGCACTTACTGTTTCACTGAACCTATAGTGCATTACAATGCTGTTACACTATACTCTGTGATAGGATACACACTAATCAGCCAGAACATTAAAACCACTGACAGCTGAATAACAAATTATCTTGTTACAGTGGCACCGATCACAGGGCTGTGATATATAGGCAACAAGTTAAAGGTCAGTTATTGTACTTGATGTGTTGGCAGCAGGAAAAAAATGGGCAAGCGTAAACATTTTAGTGACTTTGGACAAAATTGTGTTGGCTAGTGAGTGAAAATGAACTCTTTTGACAAGTGTAGTGGAATTGATCTCTACATTTGAAACACACACATACGCACTAGTGAACTCACACACTAGGGGGCAGTGAGCTCACCTGCCCAGAGTGGTGGGCACCCCCTATTCGCAGTTGGGGGTTTGGTACATTGGTCAAAAGCACTTCAGTCGAATCTTGTCAGCTGTGGGAATCGAACCGGGACCTTTCGGTCCTAAGGCTGGTTAATTAACCACAGACCTACAGCTGCCCCTCAGTAAGAAAGCTGGAACAGATCTCCAATACAGAAGTCTTGTGGGGTGTTACTGGTACACAGTGGTTAGTACTTACCAAACGTGGTCCAAGGAAAGACAACCGCTAAACTGGTGACATGGGTGCCCAAAGCTCACTGATGTGCATGGGGGAAAAGGCTAGCTTGCCTTGTCTGATCCAAAAAAAAGGATCTGTTACTAAAATCTTGGTGCCAGATATCACAGGACACCTTTAGAGGTCTTGTAGAGTCCATGCCTCTACAGGTCAGAGCTGTTTTGGGGAATGTTTTAATGTTATGGCTGATTGCTGTATGTGTGCATAGTAAAAGTCCTTAAAAATACCTTGCATCATTTTGTCAAAAATATGAATACATGAATATGAGTAAACCTAGACCTATTTTGCTTAGTACCTGGTCTAAAGCCGATTAAAGTTTGTACCTTAATGAATGTTCAGAATACACTCCTGCTTAATATTGATATGCAATTGTGTAGATGTGCACTGTGAATGAACTGCATGAAGTAAAATACTGATACTGACATAAATTGATCACTGAGTGTTGAGGAATACTTGATAAGGCCATGGGGCAGTAGAAGAGGAGTTACACATGTCCACCTCCACTGTCTGGGCCCTCTGTGGAGAGTGAGGAGGAGGGACGGGTGCTGCGCGGACGGGGCTGAGCTCCTGGACCGACCGGAGTAGCCTGCTGATGGCTGACCTGAGAGATGGCGTCGTCTGACTCCCAGCGCTCAAGCTCCTCTCGCACCAGCCGCTCCATCTGCTCCCTGTGAGCCTCTGTATCTCTTCCCATCCTTTCATCCTGGTTGCGAGATAGAGAATATACAGAGGGGGAAATAAAAAAAAATTGAGATGTTACTGAACACATCTGGGATGCCCTAGAACAAGCTGGCAAAGTTTTGGTTTGTCCTGAGCCCATTTAGAATCACTGGGAACAAGGCATGAATACCCCCCGGGCGCCAATTCTTTGCAGGGTGCCACCACACACACCTATTTACTCACACACACACATCTAGGGGCAATTTATAACATTCAATCCACCTATCATGTGTATTTTTCAGGATGTAGGAGGAAACCGAAGCACCTGGTGAAAACCCACACCGACACATGGAGAAGAGACTAAACACCTCACAGACAGAGACCAGAGTAAGGATCGAAACCCACAAACCCAGATCCCTAAAGCAGTGTAGCGCACACTCTACCTGCGGTGCCACCATGCCACCCTGGGGTTCTTTACCTACAGAATATTTCTGCAGGATTGTGGAGTTTGTGCCCTGTGGGGGACCTACCATGTATTAGACTGGTGTACCACTTTTGTTTGGTATTTGGCATTAGTATACACCAAAGAATACACCAGTCAGCATTAACACCACCTGCCAAAACAGCTCTGACCTGTTACCGCTGACCTGCTAGCCATCTAGCCATCACAATTATCTTGTTACAGTGTCACCTGTCATGTGTTGGAAGCAGACAAAAAAATGGGGAAGTGTAAGGACAAGTGATGATTACATGACCCCAAAACAGCAGGTCTTGTGAGATGTTCCCGGTATACAGTGGTTACTATCTATCAGAAATGGCCAAACCAGTGAACAGGCGACAGGATCATGAGCGGCCAGTATTCACTCATATGGGTAGAGGAAGGGGAAGATTAGATCATCTGGTCCGATTCCACAGCACACCTCAAGAGGTCTCGTCCAGTCCTTAAGCAATCAAAGCTGTTTTGGCAGGTGGCTATAACTAAATATCCAATCAATAAGATCACTTTTACAACTGCATTTTCAGAGGATCGGATTACTTCACATAACTCATCACTGTTTTCCAGAGAACATTTAGTTGTCCTTCATATAAAGGCCTCACCTCCATCACACTATCCAGTAGCCTGCTAAGGACCTCTCTCCTCTTCAGCTTTGCCCGTTCCATCGCCTCCAGCTTCACAATGACCGCATCGATCTTGGACACGATAGAGCCAATCGAGTGCTCCATGCGGTCCACCCTCCGCACCAAGCTGAGAAACAGACCACACGTCTCATTACACAACCGCCTCCCTTTCCACATGACACAAATCACGACTTGTTAATAAAACGCTGAAGACATTCAACGTGACGTTTAATATACTTTAATGCGGTTAAAATATTTAGTAAATCTGATATATATTTAGTATATTTGTATAGACATTATATATATTCAATATGTAGACATGACATAAAACTTACACTTGGAACTCCTCGTAGGACACACCCCCAGAGCTGCTGCCACGGCGACGGGAACTGTGTCCGCTGTCCTCGTCATCGTCCTCCTCCGAGTCGTCCTGGCTACGGGCGAAGCTCCGCCCACTCAGAGGCCTGGGCAGTGAACTGCGTTCCAAATCCAAGTCCTCCTGGCGTGTGTGTGAGAGACACTGAGCATCTGTACAGCTGTGTGTGTGTGTGTGTGTGTGTGTGTGTGTGTGTGTGTGTGTGTGTGTCCCCGCTCATCTCATTTAATGACAGACTAGTTTTTAATGCAGCAAAATGAAGGGCCTAACAGTGGCACTATGGCGGCACTGAGACTTGAACCACCGGCTTTCTGATCAGTAAAATTGCAGGAACTCGCCAGCAACTGAGTCTCACAAATGTACATAATCTCAGAACCTGTAAAAGGACCCGAATGTCTTTCGAACTCATTTTGTTTTCATGAATCACTTTGCTTCCGTGAACCAACTACCAAATAAATTCATACATAAGGACTGTTAACCTTCCATTTAATATTGCAAATTTCCCCATTGCCCATTGCGGGATTAATAAAGGATTATCTTATCTTATCTTATCTTACTCACTCTCTCTTTCTCCAGGTCATCCCTCATCTGCTGGTGTTCATGCTCGGTGAGCTCCTGGTCTCCATCCAGATCGTACTTGGCAAAGATGGCTTCAATCTCAGCATCCGAGTGTCCCTTTCTGCAAACACACCAGCACACGTTCACTCAGCGAACACACGAATCAGTCTTTCATCGTCATTTCATCGTCTTTTGGAAGGTTAGTCAGGCAGAGTTTCGGTCACCCTCGCAAATCCTGCCGGAGCTCGTCGAAGTTGAGTTTCCCTCCTGCCTGACGAAGGCTATCGGAGATGTCATCCACTGCCGTCTTCCTCAGCCTCAGTTTCACCATGGCCTTGTGGTAGCCCTGAGAAAACAGAAGGTTCTAATGCAAGCTTCCTTTCTTTAACCCTCTGGCAAAGGCCATGTGGTCACATAATTTACGTACCTTTTTAATGAGGTCCGTAATCTCCATTTCAGATCTCTCCTGTGCCATGTCAGCCGAAACCTCTGCATAGGTGTCGTTGATGATGGCCAAGAACATGTTCTGTAGAAAGGAAGAAAGAAAAATTAATAATAAGCTTGACCACTCAAGGCTGTCAAAACCAGTTGCTTCTTATAGAATTACTGTGTATCCACTGTGCAGCAATAACACCCAAACCAAAAAAATCGGGTGACTACCACCGGAGACCATGGGTGCAGTGCAAGGTTGTAACCACTTCCACATGAACACGATAAAGAAGAAATGTTGGAACTTCTTAAAGAGAGGTAGTGCATTTCTCCTCTCAAAAGTCAAAGTATTTTATGTCCCCACAGACCACCGCCATCTAGAATGCTGCCTTTTTCATCGTTTTTGAAGTAAATACAGAACTACAAGCTCCTCCATCAGCACCATGTTCGATTTTCACTCTGAACTGCTCTCTACTGATGTGATGACATAAGCATGGTTGACAACAAACATGTCAACGCGTCTGACGCAATGAAAAAGTTTGTGAGGAGAGAGAGAGAGAGAGAGAGAGAGAGAGAGAGAGAGAGAGAGAGAGAGCAGCCATGTGGTAGAACTTAGATGCCTAGAATTCTGCAGGCTGATTAACCTGAATTGAAGCGGGCCTCCTGCTAGGCTGGTTTTTAAAGGCTGTCTCTAAAATTTTCTTTAAGCACTATTATAAGAAACGTTGCTTTAAATGGTGTGTCAAAGTAGGAGAGGACTTGACTTGGTTATATTTGCACCTATGTAACTTACAGGAAAAGTAACCTTCCTGCTTCAACTACAGCTCGATTTGACCCACTCAGGACCATCATCCATCACACATGGGAGGCAAGAGAGCTGAGAAATATATTGAAATATTGATATATTCAATAGTATATTTTTTACACGAATTTGAAAATGACCATATTCGTTATTATTGGGTATGCCGAGGATACGGAGGTTTCCACATGACTACATTTAAACCAGTGCACAAATTGCACTGTTCAGCTCTCTTCCACTTTTGCATGCACAGACAATCACGCACACACACGCGCGCACACGCACACTGCCCTTGCCGTTGATGGTGTATACCACTGTATAAGTGGGCAATGACGGCTATAGCTCTTTCCTGCTGTCCTTAAATTAAAACTCTGTTTAACTTACCATTATTCCTTAGTTCTTTCTGTTATTTGCGATTTATGTCTTTTTATTTAGGTATGGCCTTCAGATGTTTTATTTATGTTTATTATGTACATTTATGCAACTTACATTACAAGATATGTAATGTCTGCCGGGTGCAGCATGTCTGCAGGGTGCAGCGAATACTTCTTAAACATACGGTTAGATAATGCAGCATGTTCTTTATGGTGTCACAAATGAATTTTTTTCATGGTTTTTATAATATTATAAATCGCCATTTATTTCAGGCATATCGAGCTATGCTCTTCTGCGTCTTGGCACACAGAAGGTGGAATGAACTCCCTCAGAGTGTCTATGCAGCAGTTACTTGCTGTCTTTCAAACACTGACTGAAGACACACCTCTTTCAACAGTACTTAACTGATGAGCTACACCTGCTACAGATGAGGCACCAGGAGATATCAGTAACCCTGAGTCCTGATTCCTCCTGCTCCCCAAACCCTGCGTACACTGTGACCACCATTATATTCTTCCGGTCTCATCTGACCCACCGTGGACATGGACAGTCTACAATACACCATAATGTACAGATGTAGAAACCATGAATTAGATTACAGACTTTAATTATCTGGCTACCTGCACTTTTATTTATATTCACACTGTCTGTGTCACCCAGATGAGGATGGGTTCCCTTATGAGTCTCAAGGTTTCTTCCTTTTGTCATCTCAGGGAGTTTTTCCTTGCCATTGTCGCCAACAGATTGCTCATTAGGAATAAACTTTCTAAAAAATTCTATAAATGTATATTTAACCTTTTTCATTATTTTCTGTAAAGCTGCTTTGAGACATTGTTAAAAGCGCTATATAAATAAAATTTAATTTAATTGAATTGAATTAAACTTAAATAAGCGCTGAGTGTTGTACTGTCTGATTTTCCGGACACTCATGAGGCTGAGGGTACGCTAGTTCCTTAAACAAACTCTAAGCAGTCTAGCGCTATGTTTCTGATGTGCACTGACTTTTATTCGTTCACTTACCAGCAGAATCATGAACATGAAGAAAACGAAGGTGGTGAAGTAAATTGGACCCAAGACTCTGTCAGCTACTTCTATCTCTGAGAAGTCAAAGTCTCCTAGAATGATCCGGAACTGTGTGAAACTGCATGGAGAGACAGTGAGAGAAAGCAGACATTTTTTTTTCTTACAAATGCAAAATTACAATTGCTTAAACATTGTAAAAAATAAATATTTATAGTTAGCTGCTATGAAAGCCATTCATGACTGGAAAGACTTTGGGTAGCATTGAACTTCCACAACATAAAGTGCAACTACAAATGGATAAAAAATATGATTTGTCCTTCTTTAATATATAAATAAAATGTCATCTCTAGCACATTGCTGTGTGCTCTTGGACTCACATGCAGGCTTGAAAGGTGCTGAAGTCATTGAGTTGTGTCCCGAACACCAGGTACGCCAGCTGTGCGTATGCCAGGAACACGATAAAGAACATGATGGCGAATCCCAGCAGGTCTTTCGCGCACCGGGACACAGTGTTGGACAGCTGGCTCATGGTCTTGTTAAAATTGATGAACTTAAAAAGCTGCAGAAAAGAGCGGTAGATTTTAGCTATAGTTCCTCAGCCAACTGAGTTTGCAGTTGAACAGTAGATAAACAGTGAATAAATCATTAGATATAGGGCTCACTTTGATCCAGGCGAGAAAGACAATGACCGCGGCCAAATTGTTGAACTGAACCTGCAGCCGAGCGAGTGGACTGAAGTTCGGGTACGTGCTGTGGTTCTCCAGCAGAAACTTTAGCCTGTTGTTGACTGCCGATGTCCTGTAGATGTTCATAATGATGGCAGGCACGCTCAGCTAAGAGAAAGATATACATATAGAGAGAGATTGCATAAACTACAGAAGAGCATACAACACATCACCACCTTCCCTTTGGAAAAATTGCCCTTGATTCAATATGGTGGCTTTCAAGATGGTGGTGTAGTTGATATAGACTAAAAACAGCAGTCATGGCCTAGTGGTTTAGTGAACCGGTCTCGTGACCAGAAGATCCTGGGTTTGATCCCTACACAGGGTAAGACATAAATGAGGTGCTATAGTTTGGGGCTGTCCCCCACTCCAGGCAAGTGTGTTCACTGCCCCATAGTGTTCACTGGTGTGTTTCACTGGATGAATGGGTTAAATGCAGAGGTCACATTCCTGTGTGTGCAAGCACAGTAGGCAAATAGTTCGCTTTCACTTTCAGATAGGCCTTATAGACAACCATTACTTGCTGGGGTACTCAGATGTGCCGTTTTCCATGGCTGGAATTTTGACTCACCCTGTACAATGTAAGGGAAGCGATGGGACATTGCTACAGTTAAACAGTGATAGTTAGTTACAATCAGGTGGCAAGTTGAAAAAACGAGTGAGAAAAACAAACATGGAGAAAAACTTGCCAGTACTCCATATTATGTAAGTAAATACATTGTGTCTATTTGGACATTATCTGGTGACATCATACTTTAACTGTGGAAGCATACAGTCAAGTCACACAAACAGCTCAAATATTGATTTTCTGTCTCCAGTAAAGGCAAACTTGCACCAGTCTTTATACTAAAGTGCTGGTCAAAAAGGCTCCAAAAAAAACTGGTACAGATTGGTAATGGCTCCATAAGGGTATAAGGTTTGTTTAGCTGGCACTCCATGGGACATCAACAAATGTCTCTGACAGGTGTACACTTTGTGTGTCTCCTTTCTAATAAGTTAAACCTGTTCATGTCCATTCATTCTGATAAGTTTGGCCTCTTCATACAGGACAATGCGCAACCACACACGGCACCAGATTATAGTTAGAGGAACACTTATCAGAATTTGGGGTTTTGCCATTCCCACCTAAGCTACCAGATCTCAACATTATCAAAAAAAAAAAAAGAAAAAAAAAGAGATGCCAGCTACATCAGATCCCGCCCTGGAAAACACACTGTGTCAGGTTTTTTTTGTGCAAGTTGGTAGGTGTGCAGCAGTACCGTTACTATGAGCACGTCCAGGCAGTTCCACAAGCTTTTGAAGTAACGCAGGCGGTGCATGCGGATCTCCAACACCTCCTCCACCATGTAGTACAGCACGAAGAAGCAGAAGATGACTTCGCACAGCCCCACAAAGTGGTCCCAGCTGGACACGTAGCGCACCAAACGCACAGTCTGGAACTGCCACGATGTTACGGTGCCCCCGGTGGCTGGAAACTCCACGAGCAATCTATAAATGATGTAAAAAGAGGCAAATGCACAAACTTGCTGATGCTCTGGGTGTCAGAACAAGAGCCTTCCAGAAGGTGAGACTTTCCGAGAATTAGCTATTTTCCAACAAATCACTGCTGTACATAAAGAGTCAAAGTCAAAGCTGCAGCATGTTCTCCTGTGCATGTACCTGATGATGCAGAAAAGGTTGATGTTGCCGTTGTAGACGGAGAAGTCAAGGAACACGGCTCTGGTGCCTCGACCAAGCCACAGATTGGCCTTCAGTTCCTGCAGCTGTCTCTCGGACTCGTCTTTGGTACGGGACAGATCCTGATAGAAACCCCCTCCTCTATATGTGGCTACTTCACCTGAGTGGCTGCTTTCACCGAGGCTGCTCTCCTCAGAGTAAACCCACCTGAAACACAAGCACACACACACACACAGGTTCAGACCATACTTTTTGTCTTTCACAGAAGCTTAATGTAGCCTAGTGTTAATGCTAAGTGCCACTACGCTTGTACAAACCATAGCATTAACACCACATAAGCACTGTCAGGTGAAGTAAATGGCATTGATTATCTCAATACAGTGGCATATGTCAAGAGAAGGGATATATTAGGCAGCAAGTGAAAAGTGGGCAAGTGTAAAGATCTGAGTGACTCTGACAAGGGCAAAATTGTAAAGACTGGGTCACAGCATCTCAAACCAGCAGGTCTTTGGTGAAGTGAAAGTAAACTACTTGCCTACTGTGCTTGCACACAGGAATGCGACCTCTGCATTTAACCCGATCGTGCAGTGAAACGCACACCATTAACTACTGGCGGCGGCGGGGGCAGTGAACACACCTCGAGTGGGGGTAAGGGTGGCAGCCCCAATCCAAGGTGCCCGGGAAACAGTTGCAGGGGTTGCTCAAGGGCACCTCAGTCATGTCATGCCCCAGTTCCCTAACGACAAGGTCACGGTTGCCCTGATTTACCATGAATACCATTAGATCAGTAAGTGCAACATTCAACTAAAACAGCTTCTTTGTTTTATAGACAGTCATTCTGTGTTTATGAGTACATTCTCCATGACTGACTACACCCTTCTGATTGTTCAGGGTGACTTCTGTATTCATGGCACCACAGTACCATTAAAAACACTGAGACTTCACATTCATATGATCTCGAGTTCAACACATTAAAATGCACCATGGTGCTGAAGCCCAGGACTGGGAAACAGTATAAAGAACTAAACAAAATTACTTATTTACAGAAATAAATGCAGAACATATTGTACTGTTTTTTATTTATTTAATTTTATTGTGTTAAACATCAAGGTAAGTCACTGCTATCAATAAATGTGTGATCAGCCACATCCACAATTTTGGCATTCTGCAGATTTCTGTAATAATTAAACCACTGTTATAGATATACACTAATCAACCATAACATTAAAACTAAAAAACTGCCAAAAACAGCTCTGACCCATCAAGCATGGATACCACAAGATCTCTGAAGGTGTTCTGTCGTATCTGGCGCCAAGATATTAACAACAGATCCTTCTGTGGATCTACCTTGGGATCTGATCAGTCAAGCTATCCTTTGCCTAACAATGGCACCAGTGAGACTTGGGCGCCCTTGACCCTGTCACTGGTTCACCGGTTGTCTTCCCCAAAACCACTTTTGGTAGGTAGTAACCACAGCATACAGGCAACACCTGACAAGACCCACTAGGAGATAGCCATCACTATTTGGCCCTGGTCAAAATCCCTTTGATCCTGATGCTTGCCAATCAGGAAACACAATCAACACATCAAATTTGAGAACTGACTATTCACTATATATAAATATATATAACCATTTTGCTACAGGGTTTATATTATATTGTGTTAGGTAAACTATACACAAAAAGGTCTCTATGTACACTAGGGGTGCGAATCTCTCAGTGTCTGGTGTTTCGATTCAATTCTGATTTTTCGGGTCACGATTTGATTCAGAATCAATTTCTAATTCAGGAACAATTTTTCTGTTCAAATGGTCTATAAATTTTGTTTAAATTATGTGATTTACAAGATGAAATGACAATGTAAACAAATAAAACATTTATTAAAAACAATACTTGTAGGTTCCTTACTGTAGCAAATCTTTTGGAATCATTTAATATTTATACCAAAGATAGGATTGTGCATAAAATTCTGCACTAGTCCGGTAGCAAAGGACCTGGTGTGGCTAACTGGCTTGCTGTCTGGTGGCCTAGACGGCACATAATGCAATATGCAGTACTCTTGGGAGTAGGAGCGGCAAAAAATAAAACTTAAACGCATTTTAAAATCGATTTTTGGGCATTCTGAATCATGATTCTTTAAAGAATCGATTTTTTAGCACCCCTAACATACACTACATAACATTATAATAAAACACTCTATAATACACAACCTTTTATTATAAATACATATATGTTACTGTGTCTGTGACTGTGTCATATATGTATACTATGTCTTTTACGTTAGTTTTTTTTTGTCTTACGCAGTGCTGTTTTTCAGTCCGAATGATTTCTTGTCCTCGTAGTTGGCTGCATAGACTCCGTAGCAGTCGTATACTTCATCCTTCAGCTCGTTGTGAACAGGACAGGACTCGTTGAGCACTTTGACCTGACGTAGGCGCGGGACTCCCAACAACAGGTTCTCGTAATAGATGAGGCTCTGGTTCTCTGGCAGGCTTTTGTTGTTGTACCACACTTCCCAGTACATCCCATTTAGGAAGGGCCCTTCTGTGTACTGAAATTAAGTGATTCAGTGTACTCATGCTTAGATTTAAAAAAAAAAAAAAAAAGATTAAAACTGTTGTTTATAAAAATAGATATTCAACTACAGTGCAATACAAAGCTCTTTACTTTCCAGAAGTCCTCCATGGTGGAGAGGCTCCTGAAGGTGGTGGCGTCACTACTTGATAGTGGGGTGTCCAGGAAGAGCTGAGACATGACTTTGGTGTAGTAGTACATGTTAGTGCTCACCATCCCGTAGGTTACTGAAACACATTTAGACAAAAATGTAAGCGGATTAAAAAATAAATAAATAAAGATCCTTCTGCACTGTACTGTCTTATCAATGCTTTCTGTACTAGGTCGCTGTTTTTTCATTTGTCACTGCAGTGCAAGAAAAAAAATCTCTGCCCCCCCTGAAAGAAGCCTTAAGAGGACGAAAATTCACATCTGATGAAGAGGTGAAAACAGAGGTGCATTAGTGGCTCTCAGCTAAGCATAAAAAAAAATCATGAGGGAATACGAAAGCTTGTTGGCAGATGGACTAACTATATTGAAAATACAATACAATTGTTGAAGTTGATTAAAAGAAATTCTACAGCCAGAGTGCGGATCATTTTGAATCACCCTCGTATACGTAGAACTGGAGTGCTATAAAATGTGCAGTGCCCCTTCACAGGCCTGCTTTTCCTTCTAAGAAGTCTTTGGGAGTATTTCATTTCTTTCCGTTTTCACTCCCTTAAAATTCAGCCTCATGTGCTAAAACGGTTCTGCCAGGAAACTCTATAATGATCGAGCCGAAGCCAGACTTTTGGACCAGTAGGCACAAAACAGAACCATATGTTATCCTGTTTACCAACTCTGGCTGCTTATAACCTCCATATTATGTTTCTGATTGCGGGTAATCAACTAGAAAAATGCGACTGTCATCTGTTTGCTCTTTGTTTGTCTAAATCTAGTTTTCTGCAGACAGGGTAGTGCTTTTGTGCTGTCATCACTGTAGAAAACATGCCAGCGTTCGAGAATTTCCATAGTAATTTCCAAGTAATGATGCAGCAGAGTCCAGTTATAACTACACGAAAACACAAACACTAAGCCGGCCTCACAAGATACACCATTACAAACATTATACAGAAGTGTACTACGGTGCTGTTGAATTCTTTAATCCGATTTGTCGAATTTTTTATAGTTCAAGCTCTGAAAATAGTTCCAGCTGCACTGCAAATTACATACTGATCAACCATAACATTAAAACCACAGACAAGTGACATAAGATTGATTATCTCATTATTATGGTACCTGTCAAGGGGTGGGATATATTAGGCAGCAAACAAAAAATTACTTGTCTAATCTGATGTGCTGGAAAGTAAAAAAAAAAAAAAAACAAGCAAAAAAAAAAAGCCCTGCAAGTGTAAGAATCTAAGTGAATTTGACAAGAGCCAAATTGTGATGGTTGGGTGACTGAGTTAGAACATCTTAAAAACAGCAGGTCTTGTGCGGTGTTCCCAGTATACAGTGCTTAATACCTACCAAGAATGGCCCAAGGAAGAACCACCAGTGTACAGATCTGTTATTACCGTCTTGGTGCTACAGATACCACAGAAGACCATCCGAGGATTAAAGCCGTTTTGGTAGCTGGTGTTAATGCTACGGCTGTAGTTACAACTTACACGTGGAATTGTATGACAGGCACTCCACATAAAATGATTTTAATAAATTGTGTGTAATTATTTCTTCTCTATAAGATATAGGCTTTCATGGGAAAGTCTTAATACTGTAAATGACATTAGGAACTAGTCAACTTGAACATGAAATTTAAATATAAGTAGAGTCCATGCTGTGGATTATTTTGCTGTAATGGCACACATTGAAGCGAGTTAGTCGTTGCTTCTAACCTATAATCGCTGTACATTCTCGAGGATTTGTTTTATTAACTTTACCTTGGTGCACTGTAAGGAACTCCTTTTAAACTGCAATGAATTTACAAGAAAATACTTAAGAGTGTGGTTTTAATCCTGGCATTACTGGGACATCTTACTATAAAGATAAACTTTGTGTTATATATTGGAAAACACCTCGACTTATTGTGAGTGCTGCAATTCTTTCATATAAAGACACATAGTTTATTACAGATCAGGGCGTTCCACTTACAGATGCATAAGGTGATGAGGAAAAGGATGTAGGTGATCATCTCTCTGAGAACATTCTTCAGGTACATTTCTCTGCTGCTGTCCCTCTCCTCCAGGAGACGTGTGCCCCACAAGACTGAAATCATTGAGCATTAATATCAGACTTTGATATTACAATTACAATGTTGCCTAATGTCTCATAAACGATCACATAACAAAGGGAAGACTGTGTCTGGAATGGTGTCTTAGGTCCTACAAGCATTACAGTTTGGGGAGCCAGTGTATGTCATTTGTACAATAACCAGCTGCAGTGCATTTTGGGCTTGTTTGCAAGACTTGGATATTCATTCTTTATTTATACACCTGTATTAAACTTAATTTCAAAAAATTAAAAATGAAGACAGGGGTGTCCAGTCTTATCCAGAAAGGGACGGTGTGGGTACAGGTTTTCATAACATATAGTGCACTAAAACACTGTGTAGAGCACTATATAGGGCTGTACAGTGCACTATTTAGGGCTGTATATTGGACTATATAATGCTGTGTAGTGCACTATATAGGGCTGTATATTGGACTATATAATGCTGTGTAGTACACTACGTAGGGCTGCACTATGTAGGACTTTATAAAAGCTGTATAGTGCACTACATAGGACTGCATATTTGACTATATAAAATCTGAATAGTGCACTATATAAAGCTGTAAAGTGCACTATATAGGGCTGTATAGTGGACTATATAAAGCTGTACAGTGCACTTTATAGGGCTGTATAGTGGTATATATAAAAGCTGTACAGTGCACTATATAGGGTTGCATAGTGGACTATATAAAAGCTGTACAGTGCACTATATAGGGCTGTATATTAGACTATATAAAAGCTGTACAGTGCACTACATATGGCTGTATAGTGGACTATATAAAGCTGTACAGTGCACTATATATGGCTGTATAGTGGACTATATAAAGCCGTACAGTGCACTATAGAGGGTTGTATATTAGACTATATAAAGCCGTACAGTGCACTATATAGGGTTGTATATTAGACTATATAAAGCTGTACAGTGCACTATATATGGCTGTATAGTGGACTATATAAAAGCTGTACAGTGCACTACATAGGGCTGTATAGTGGACTATATAAAGCTGTACAGTGCACTATATAGGGTTGTATAGTGGACTACATAAAAGCTGTATAGTGCACTATATAGGGCTGTATAGTGGACTATATAAAAGCTGTATAGTGCACTATAGAAAAGCTGTATAGTGCACTATAGAGGGTTGTATATTTGACTATATAAAAGCTGTATAGTGCACTACATAGGGCTGTATAGTGGACTATATAGGGCTGTATAGTGGACTATATAAAAGCTGTACAGTGCACTATATAGGGTTGTATATTAGACTATATAAAGCTGTACAGTGCACTATATAGGGTTGTATAGTGGACTACATAAAAGCTGTATAGGGCACTATATAGGGCTGTATAGTGGACTATATAAAAGCTGTATAGTGCACTATAGAAAAGCTGTATAGTGCACTATAG
>JAOVVF010000039.1:24198998-24209786 GCA_028565595.1 Duopalatinus emarginatus | reverse complement strand
AATTTATAAGGTTTTACATTTGCATTTATATTTACTAGATAGATAGATAGATAGATAGATAGATAGATAGATAGATAAGTGTTTTGTTGTATGTGTGGCACCAAGACATGGTATTCAGACAGATGTTCAGACAGCACAACTGGCTGCCCCCCCCCTTTATCAATCACAGTAACGCTAGACAATCATGGGCATTCTTGAGCTCATGCATGCAGAAGTGGGCAGTAGTGTTTTCCTAACCTCCTGATGTTACCTGTGCAAGCAGTTTGAAGCAATGATTGGATGCACGTGACTTGGAGGAATCATGTGATAGCCATCCCACTTGGTAGCTGTAGTATAATAGGGAAGAGGGTTTTAGTAGGACATTGCATGGAGAAAAAAAAATGCAGCTTGTCATTTCTGTTGCGTCTGCACAACTGTCAGAATGACAAATTCAGCAGCATCATGATACACTCTCTATTAAATACTCTCTATAAGAAAGCCATAAAACAAAAACACACATTCCTCTCTCAGTCTCGCATGGTCCAGCCAAGACAGGAGAGACTCCAGATGTGTTCAGTATGAGCACTCTTAGTGAAGACCTAATGATCAAGCATGCATGTGCCTGCTTTGTGGATTTGTTATTGTTCAAATGACCAAACACGTGCCAAGAATATTTTCCATGTATTGGAAGGCGCATGCTCTTTTTTGAGTCAGGATTTAACCTTTCCTTCAAATTCCTGCCCTCGTTCTTGAGCCTCTCACTGTGTTTATGTCATATAATAAGATTTAGAGTGCAGGGACCGGGTAGAGGCTACACATCAGTTTTGAGAAGCACAGTCAAAAGTCAGATATGAATAATTTATTTTATAATAATATCATTTTCTATAACTGAATGAAAACTTGTATATACCAAAAACCAACATTCACCCTCTTCAAAATCTTCTCATGCACGTTATGTGATTTTGGATTGACATCCTGTTCTGAGTCTCTTGTTAATGCACACATACATGAAGTGCGGTGTCTCATGAACTTATAGTTTGATTACATAATTAATTTAAGGTCTTGATCTACACTTAAGTGCCAGACGAGCCTATGCAAAATACACAGATTGGTGCTGGCTCCATAATAGTATAGTGTTTGTTTAGCTGGCATTCCATGGGACCCCTGGTACATCTACAAACGTCTCTGCATTCATGTCCTGGGTTCATTCTGATAGGTTTGGCCTCTTTCAACAGGACAATGCAACACCACATCGTCTAGAGACACCAAATTACAGTAAGAGGAACATTGATCTGAGTTTGGGGTTTTTCCTTTCCCGTGCAACACATTGTGGAACACTGAAATCCTACACATTGGAATGCAACAGAATCATTCTACAGGAAGTATGGTGTTCATTGCCTACAGAATATTTCTGCAAGCTCATTCTGCAAGTCCATGCCTTGTGCGGGACCTACTTAGTTTTAAAGTTTTTCTGGCACTTCAGTTTACCTCTAATTGCTTTCGGGTGGCACAGTGCTGTGTCCTCACAAGAAGAAGGGTTCGATTCAGTGGCCAGTAACCAGGGCTCACCCAAGGTCTGCACAGGTTTTCTTCTGTCTGCTCCAGTTTCCTCCCACAGCCCAAAGACCTGCATTTAGTCAAATTAGTGATACTAAATTGACCCTAGGTGTTAGTGTGTGTGAATGTGTATTTGTGTATCAGCCCTGCAATGGACTGGTGACCTGTCCATGGTGTTTCCCTGTCTTCCACACAGAGAGCTTTGGATTAAACTCCAGCACCCCAGACAACCCAGTAGTAGGATAAGCGGCTTAGATAATGAATAGTTGAAAGCAAGTTGTGTGTTTTTTTCATAGTGGTGTACCAGTAACAAGAAAAAGTCCTGTTTGGTGTATTTAGTTGTGCCAGTGTACTGGTGCTGCCTCACAACTCAATGCAATCCTGAATTTGGGTTAGGGTGGGTTTTCTCTGGGTTCTCTAGATTCCTTTTCTCTCCAGCAAAATATCCAGTGGATTGGTGACTCTAGGAGTGAATGTGTGTGTAGACTTCAAATCCATTTCCTGGACGTGCTTCCTAAACATACATCTTTTTTTGAGCTATAATTAGTTTGATGCCTCATGTACGACCACGACGTGTAAGACATCCTTTCTACATTCTCAAAAGACCTATTAAAACTGTCATTATTATAAGCGATTACATCTTTTTCACATCTTTTATATGTTGTTGGCCTCACCGGCTGAACCCTGGGATTTAAGTAGCTAAACATGCTGGGATCTAAAACCGAACCTTCCAGAAGTTATCTTATTGGATTTTGGCTTGCATTAAATTCTGCAATCTGGCTTTTCCATCAGCGCTCCCGTGCAATACAATAGGACTGGAAATACAGTAGGATTGGAAAAACAGTTGCTTGAACTAAAATAGGATTGCATTCATAAAGATATTCCCAGTGAGAGCGCCGGTCAGGGATTTGCTTTTGCCCAAATGCTGAACTTGGTTCGTTTTAACAGAATTCCAACTCCAGGGAAACTATTTGTACTGAATCTGGTAAGGCGCTTTGGGTACAGACGGTGTCGACAAAAAGCTCTGAGCGTTAATTCATGATATATTGAAGAAAAGTTAAGCACTTGCACATCCATCCGCACATTGCACATTGTTTCAGTGAAGTGTAACTGGTGTAAGAAGTGAGTGTTGAGTGTGGGATGGTGAGAGTAGCATGGCCAGACAGCTCCGGCCGCTGCTAACAAAGGCACACTGTCCAGACAATGGGTATCACTCAGTGTCTGGTCTGCGGTTGAGTTCGACTGTCATGTGCATTATGTACTGTGCTACCTTGACTGCTTTTAGAAACAGAAAGAAAGGCTGGTAATTGGTTATGAACAGAGCGACTGTAAAGCATATGGAGACTGAACTGCTAGTAGGAGAAAGTCAAAACCACGAGTTTGTTATCTATACAATCCAAAAGTACGCCCCTTACTGTTTTGTGTTACATAGCTCACAGCGTACTGTACCTGCTTTGATTTTTCTTTCTGGTAAACTTTCCTTGCCCACAAAGATTATAATGAAGTGTTTCATTTCTGGAAAACTTTTAAAAAGTTCAGAGAATGAGTGATGCCACTGTCCCTAGGGAATCGCTCTTTTTTTTTCTTTCTGATTTTCACCCTGTCTTTTTGTTTCTCGCCTCCTCTCTGTCTTTCTTTTCCTTTTATAAAGCTGGGAATGTTGGACTTCTCTGCTTAACCACAGACACTTTGTTCACTTTCTGCTGGCGAAAATTCCTTCCGAGGCTTCCCAACAGAGTGAATGCATAGCAGGAACATCGTCCCTGTGCTTCATATGTCCCCTGCAACGGCTCTCCTGGGACTTGCGGTTGCGTGACATCTGAGACATTTCCAAGACTTTCGCTATGTGTCTGCGATGCAAAACCACCAGAACAAATGTGGCTGTGCACAGAACCAGACCTCCGAAAAAGAAGAAAGTGGATGAAGATAAACGGCCTCCGTGGACTTTTTCACATCTCCTACTGCTGTGTGGTATTCGTTATCCAAACCGTTCCCTCCAATCCAGAGCTGATGTTTGGGTAACGCTGCTTTGTTTGTGGGTGGGGTCGATGCTGCAATTAAACGATCTCCCGAAGATGCTTTGGGACCTCCACGAAGTCAAACATCTGCTATGCAAATCTGTTCATCCTAAAGGTTTCACTCATCACATCCCTTCATCTTTGCAAATCCTTGCCTAGGCTTTTTATCCTTCCAGAAGCTTGTGGTTCTGGTATTAATGAGAGTTAAGTCTTGGCGTATGCACCTCCAGCATCGTGGGTGAGAGCTCTGCATGAGTGTGTTTGCGGCATTCTCGTGATCTACCTGTGTCCGTTTATACTTAATCAGTCTTCAGTGTGAAGAATCAACTGAGAAGCAGCTTCAGATGGTTTAAATTAGGGTGAATATAAACCCTATGTGGCTTGCTGACTCTTGTCAGTGAGATTCTACGTGCACATGGATTTCATTTTGTGAAGAGTGCCTGTCTTTCACGTCACACTCTGTTGTTATTTTCCTTTCGTTTTCCTACCCGCAACTAGGTTGGAGGTGTTAATTTGTTTTGTGTTCGCGGGTAGAAATCAAATTGCATCCATGGGTGTCCATCCACAAGCTGTGGGCTTGTGCTTAAAGAACCAGCCTTGTGACCGGGAGGCTGTAGGTTCAATCTCACAAACGAAAACACACAACTGAAGTGCCCTTGGGAGGGCACCTAACCCATTGACTGTTCCCCAGGCACTGTGGACAGGGTTACCCACTGCTCCAGATGTGTGTGCTGACTTTACTAATGTGTGTATTTCACTACACAGATGAGTTAAATCCGGAGGACAAATTCCACTGTGTATGCAATGACAGTAGGTCAGTCACTTCACTTTCACTTAACGTTAGACCAAGTTAGACCAAGGCATCAGAGGATCTCAATCTTTTCTTAGTCAGTGAAGCTATTTTAGAGGGTTTAAAGTGGTAGCTCAGTGGTTAAGACATTATATCACCACACCAAGCTGCTACTGCTGGGCTTTTAACCCTCAACTGCTTCGTTATGTAAATTAGATATGAATTCATGAAATGAAATTCTTTATCACGGCAAGGTAAGTTTATTTATATAGAACAATTTATATACGGGGCAATTTACTGCACTTTACAGAAATAAGTCACAATAAAAAAAAAATGTAAATGCTCTTTCACTGTGTTTAGTCCTGACTTTGGGCACCATCAGAAGGCCTGTGCCAGATGTTCTCAGGGTCTGAGATGGTTCATATGGACCAACGTGTCAGAGATGTATTTCGGTGATCATGGAGTAGAAGTAGAGCTGTCTTAAATTTAAAGATGTACTGCAGCTGTCTTACAGTGAGTCCAGTGAGCGGTCCGTTACATCACATATCCCAGCTTGTTAGAAAGTTGATGTCGGAGAGCAGGGTCAGCAAGGATACCGTACTCCTGAGCAGAGACAGTTAAGGGAGGATTCAACTTGGTATCATATTATATTATATAATATTATATCATATTCAGGTCACAATCATTGCAAGATCATTTAGCATCTTAAGTGACCCAACCTTGTTAAGAACCCAAGATTAGAAATTAAGGAACCAGAGGTTTGTACTGGGGGCAACCATGGCTTAGTGGTTAGAGAACAGGTTCGATTGCTGCACAGGGCAAGACATGACCGAGGTTCCCTTGAGCAAGGCACCTAAATCCCTCAACTGCTCCCCTGGTGCCGTAGTTTGGTGCTCCCTCGCGCTCCGGGCAAGTGCGTTCAGTGCCCCCCAGTGTTCAGTAGTGTGTATGTGTTTCACTGCACATACGGGTTAAATGAGGAGGTCACGTTTGTCTGTGTTCAAGCACAGTAAGCAAGCAGTTCACTTTCACTACCACTTGTAACCAAGTTGTAACAGCTTTTAGTTCTTACTCTACTAGTATAATATCAAAGAAGCAAATTTTCAAGACAAGCAAAATTCAGAGTCAAACCTATGTTATCATTTCCAAGTAGGTGTAGACAAACCCAAATCCAGACGGTCTGCAGGACAATAGGCTAGTAGGCCAGAGGAATCTTATTCAAAATGCAGAGGAAAAACAAACCTACTCACTACTGATGTTCACAAAACACATTTGCTCATATGATAGCTAAATATAACGCACAGTGTAGTGTTCAATAGTACGCACAATGTAGTGTTCTCTTGTACCCGGACATGTCCTCTTTTTTTAAAACTTAAAAAAAAATTCCGGGCAGAATTTTACAGTCAGTCTGCACCTCAATAGTCCTTGTTTACGACAGGCAAAGCACATTAACTACCTGCATCTCAAGCAGCTATGCCGAAACGTAAATGGAAGTTCTCAGATGTATTAAAAAAGAAATTCATATGTTTTCGTCTTGGTCGCAATCCATATGAAGCTGAGTGCCTGACGTGTAAATCTGGCACTTACGTGTCTGTAGCAAACAAAGGTGTAAACGACCTACAAGCACATATAAGTATCAGCCATATACTTAGTGTAGAATTTTTTTGTGCCTATACAAATAATATTTTTTTTATTTTGTATTTCGTTTTTAGGCTACCATTTTTGTTTCATGGAAAAACTTTGAAAAGAATAACACATGAACACTTCGACGATTTATCACAGAATGTTATGTCCATGGAATGTCATGGAAATGTATAATTTTGTTTTTGCATATTTGAAATAAAAAAGAGTTCAAATAGCCTTTAAGGGCAGTGTTTTTTCTGTTTGTGTTGTTTTCATGTTAGTATTGTTAAGGGCCAATAAAGCTCTTTTTCATATAAGTATCAGCCATATGCCTAGTGTACAACTTTTTTAAAATGTCTTTGTATTTGAACATCTCGCATGTTTGCGGGTGGGGGGCTGAGGTGTACTCTTTTTTTTTTGTCCTCTCAGATCTGGTAACACTATATAAGATGTGCAGTGCACCACAGAAGAGAGCGCCATATGTCTATACGTCATAAACAAAACAGCTCTTGACCTCTGTCTGACCTTTTCCCTATACCACGGACACTTTCTTATATAAGGATCATGTTTCCAGGCAGGTCGTTCACCTACGCAAGATTGTTGGTGTATATTTTAATGCCTTTGGCTTGCTATGTGTTAATACATTGTGCTAGCTAGTCATTTTTAGCTTAGATAATTAGCAGCACAGTTGTCCAGTCCAGTAGGCTAGCCAATCATTTTGCAGACACCCGACTAAGGTAGTTAACAGGTACAAATGATATAGAGGTACTGTCAATCATTTTATAGATGCACAGTACATATTTGAGATTTTATGTAAAAAAAGATGTACCTTAAGTGTAGCACCACCATAGTAACAAGTGTAGTACGCTGAAAAAAAACAATTTAGTAATTGTATTTAACCACATCAGTATGTAACCACAGTCATTCTGTAAAACCCACCATGTAAAACACCCCCTCTCCCGGAAAATGATGCATTGCCTAAGTGCTCCACTTGACTACATTCGGTCTGTGCTGACTTATCTAGTAAAAACTGCTCAGCGTGAAATATCAGCCCTCTGAAAGATCAAGGTTGCACACCACTCTCCCATATTGACTTCGACTCCAACGATGCGAACAGCTGAACTGCAGCATGGGACCTGCGGTCTCTTTTATTTCTGCAGAGAACCGAGGTTACGCACCAAAAAAACAGCCGATTTGTATCCTTCACATGCCATACAATAACCAGACTGAGCTCCAACATCCTTGCTAAATGGTTGTGTAATTTGTATTGTAAATAAATAACGCTGACAAAATGAACTGGAGCTGTATAGGACAACTTTGTAACCATGCCATGACATCATGCTGTTTTCATTTTTAGCCCGGGCAAAATGGCTGCTTTATCCGCTGATGATTTATACTGCACTCTGGATCAACTTTCGCCACCACAGAACACCCCGATGCCTGTTCAACCTTAAAGGGAGTAACAGTTCCCTTAGAAACATTCATAATCAGGCCTTCTGATCTTCATTGTCACTGTTCTGATGGACAAATTGGTTAGGTTTCAACTCATCTGAGGCAAAATTGGAAACATAACTGGGCTTGTGCTGCCTTTTGGTTTGAAAGGCCTTTAAAGTCGGCTGAGCGAATAAAGACAAATCAGATTTTTTAAGGTTTAACTAAACACCTCAAACCTTATGGAGTCGCAATAACAAAGGGATGGAAATGTCAAAACACGGCTGTTTTTGCGATAATCTCTATTGCGCCACATTCTTGCCTTTCGCTGGGATTTTAGATGGAACATGTGATAGTACATTTCCAATGTGCTCTGGTGTTCTCGCAACAAACACAGATGTTTCCAAGATATTGATACTCTCATTTTAACCGTCCTGGGTCCAAGTAATTACATTATTCCGAAGGTGTTTTTTCGGCTAATGCGACATAAGATACAGCTGCTTAAAACAAGCAGCTGATAATTACATCTCAATCTAGAGATTGGCCTTCCTGGACGAAGATTACGTCTAGTCCCACACATTCATGGACTTTCCAAAGAAAATTGTAATGGAGCGTTTAATCTACATCAGGCCAGACCTGTTTCTGAAAAAAGTTGCCTTTGATGTCTTCAGATGCTTTCAAACTGGTGTCACTTTGACTTCAGTTGCTGTATGTGTGTGTTATTCAGATGAGTCAGCTTAGTACTTGTTTTGTTTCAAGCAATTATTCACTACGTGCACTGCATACACAAATCCACCCTGGTAAAAAAAAAAAAAAAAAAGATTCCATCACGGGTACATCCTGCCAAGTCTGTGAGTAGCTACATAATTGTTTTACTGTCTGTTAAAAGATTTGTGTCCTCATGAATGCACGCTTACTCATTGCGACGCTAGTGTCTAGGCGTGTGACTGATGCCGTTGTGATGGTTATTGTGCAGCAGGTTAGAAGAAGAACTTTCCAGTCGCTCAAACCTCAACTATTCTGAGCTATACCGAATAGCCCTACAGAGACTCGTGCCTGACCTGGTTAAAAAAAAAGAAGATCAAGAAGCACTAAAGCAGGATGGTTCTCACTAACACCTAATGCCTATGGTGCATTGAAATGTGGTACATATTATATGTGTTCCCAGTTGACCCTATATTACCCAGAGGTCTTTTTTGGAATCAACTACCACCTAAACAGCATGTCAGCACCTTGCAGAAGCTGGCTGTAGCTTACACGTCTTTCTTCATTCCTGAACAACATGTAGCCCAAGGCATCTTCTAATAGCCCTCATCATGAAGAACACAATCCACAAACTTCTGACCCAGTCTCTAGGATAGGTCATCTCTCTGTGCAAAGGCTCAGAGACACACAAGGTGTTTTTTCCTTTAAAACTGCTTTTTTTCTTTGCACTTTCTGCTTTATACATTTGATCTGTGAAGTGTTTCCATTGTCTTGAGGTTTCAAGTAGGCAAAGGGATGGTAATTGAAACTGACACTGGAAATCGGTATACGGGGCTCTCACCCTGTGCTTTTCCCACTGTGTCTACATCACAGCTTTGGGGACAATGGGGCATTGTGTGGTAGCCATTCAATCCAGTGTGGTGCGCTAGCTTTGACAGTGAGTGATCATATAAAAATAATGATGTCACTGCAACCGCTTAGCCAGGAATGAACAAAGGAGTACCTGATCTGGGCCTGGATTGAGTAAGATCAGTGCTTTTAGGGGCAGATGAGAAAAGATCATGTTTATTATTATTATTATTATTATTATTATTATTATTATTATTAACTAATTCATTCACAATGATAAATTAATACACATACTAATCCTTAGCATACAATTACAACCTCTGACTCATATATGAACAGTCATTAATAGTGTAAATGTACAACTAATATAATGTTTTAATTATATAATATAATTTAATTTAATTTAATTATATAATATAATAATAATAATAATATAATTTAAGAATTTAATATCTAATGTAATATGTAATATATCAACTAGCCATTTAATATCACATATACTGTAGTTAATATGAGTGAAATTCAGCAGAGGTATTTAAACTCTGGGGTGGGTGTGTGGTAGGATGGAGTAGTGGGGGTTTTGGGGGCTGCTGTTAAAGTGCTGTATACACTTATACAGCACCTTATATACTGAAGTACTGGTACAGTTTGGTGGTGGCTCCATAATGGTATGAGGTTTGTTTAGCTGGCATTTCGTGAAACCCCTGGTACATCTACAAACGTCTCTGACAGGTGAGCGCTATGTGTGATGAGTTACACCGGTTCATGTCCTGCATTCTACAATTGAATGGGTTTGGCCTCAAAGTTATTGCATCAATCTGGGATGCCATGCAATATGCTGTGGAACACAGAAATCCTAGACCTCAGAATATAACAGAATTGTGGAGCTTTCTGCAGGAATTATAGTATTCATTGCTTACAGAATATTTCCACAAGCTGGTGGAGTCCATGCCCTGTAGAGGACCTACCAAGTATTAGACTGGTGTACCAGTCAGTGTCCAAAATACCATGTACAGTGTCAAAATAAATAGTTTTGAGTTCCATGAAAAAAAAAAAAAGCTGGGACAAGGGCATCATGAGGAAATCACTTACATTATGAAGAATCTCTTTGGTTAACCCAAATTATAGGCTGTAATGTCAGTTTGAGGCTCTTTGGAATATTTGACTTCCTGCACACTTAATTTAATACTAATCCCTAACACAGCACATGCATAAAAAATAAAATATACATATCAATATTTTTTTTACCAGTGTTAAAAAAATGTTTTTTTGTTTTTTTTTACTGTGGTCTGCAATCACATTTATAGACATAGTAAGTAAACTTGGCCCTAACAACTACTTTTATTAGACACAGGCCTTACTCGAGTGGATCAACATCAACTCCATCATTCCTATTTATATAACATCATGCTTATCTTTGTACGACTGGCCCATTGCAAACTGTCCCCAGTTAATTAAGCAGCCTAAGGTTGTGCTTAGCCAACATTGTGTATAAAAAAGATCATTTATTATCATTATGTGTCATGATATTATACTGAACAAAAATATAAACGTATAAACGCAACACTTTTGTTTTTGCTCCAATTTTTCATGAGATGAACTCAAAGATCTAAGATAAAAGGCCCTTTTCTTTCAAATATCGTTCACAAATTTGTCTAAATCTGTGTTAGTGAGCACTTCTCCTTTGCCGAGATAATCCATTAACCTCACAGGTGTGGCATATCAAGAGAGCGTGAAATTGGCATGCTGACTGCAGGTTTGTCCAACAGAGGGGCCTTATAGATTAACTGCAGGAATGTCCAACAGAGGGGCCTTATAGATTAACTGCAGGAATGT
>JAOVVF010000039.1:24180264-24198898 GCA_028565595.1 Duopalatinus emarginatus | reverse complement strand
TGTCCAACAGAGGGGCCTTATAGATTAACTGCAGGAATGTCCAACAGAGGGGCCTTATAGATTAACTGCAGGAATGTCCAACAGAGGGGCCTTATAGATTAACTGCAGGAATGTACAACAGAGGGGCCCGAATGTCAACGTTGTGAGTCGAGTGGCTCATGGTGGCGGTGGATCTCGTCACTGCCACCATGGGCCACTCGACATCTGTGGCATTGATGAAAAATTGAAAAAATGGGAGCATTGCGTTTATGTTTTTGTTCAGTATATTAAAAGAATAGGTTTACAGGATGTTATTACTTAACTGCTATGATTAGGGCTATTTATATGACTCATGTTAATGTAGACACTTCTTTATCAATAAAATTTTGTACCACAGTAGCCCGTCTGTTGCTTCTGACCAGATGAGGTGTGGCCTTTATTGCCTTAGAATATTGTTAACGTTCTTACATTTAAAATACTGCTGTATGTGACCGACTTTAAGCTTTTTAAGCTTTCCGAAGATCTTGATCAGGATAATGGTGGATTTGGAGCCTATCACAGGAATACATGGGCATGAGGCAGGAATACACCTTGGATGGTATACCTTGGGGGAAATGTAGAAAAGCCATTCCACCTGAAAGCATGCTTTTGCAAAGGAACCAGAGGAAACCCATGCAGAGACCTATAGTATTTGCTCACTGTGCCAGTCAGAACCCACGGTCATGAGGTATTTTCAAGGAGCACTCTTAATTAAAAGGTTGCCTCTTTGTGGAAAGCCATGATGTTTCTCTGTGGAACTCTACAGCTCTATGGTAAAGAGGTACCAAGTCAAATAAAGTAAAAAATTGACCTACTGTGCTTGCACACAGGAATTTGACCTCCTTATTTAACCCATCCGTTCTATATCCAGTGAAAACACACACTAATGGGTAGTAAACCCAGAGTAGGTGGAAGCCCCTTTCCATGGCTCCCGGAGAGCTAGTGGGGGTTAGTTGCCTTGCTCAAGGGCACTTCAGTTGTTTCATGTTGGTTGTGGTGATCGAACCAGTTTACCTTCTAGTCACAAGGCTGGTTCCTTAACCCCAAGCCCACAACTGCCCCAGGCAGAACTTCCGAAAGAAGCTAAGAGCCCTTAGAAGAGTGCAAATTCTGTGGTTTTAATCCCACCAAGCTTGAATGTAACACAACTGGAACAGTTTAAACTGCATCTTGTCATCAAGTAGAGTTGCAGCCTGAATGATTGCAAACAAAAACACTGATGCTGTTCTCCATTCCTGTGGAGATAAAACAAAATCAGTGACCAGATACCAAGGCCAAGTATTTAATGAATATGAGGCTTGCTTCAAGTGCAGACATCTGGAAAGGCACAGTAAATGTTCTGTAAATGGATGTGATCGCTGATGTGTGAACATTAATTTGCTAAAAGCTTTGTCCGTCCTATATGCCTGTCTCCCATTAAAACCTCATGACTGTCAAGCACTATCAACAATTCCAAATGATAACCCCACAGCAGGGGAAAAAAAATACACTTCCCCTCTTGGCATGCTGTTGCATTTCGAACATGGCAATAACATACCGCAGGGGATGCATTATCATGCTTTACTGCAGACTATACAGTGGATTCACTGGAGTTATTATATGAAAGAGGCGGAGAATAAATCAAACAGGCTGTCAGGCCAGGAGGATGTATAACAACACTGTAGATGTTGAGATAGAGGTATGAGGTGAAGTTGTGCTTCAGTGAAGTAAAAGTAAACTATTAAGTGAAAGTAAACTTTTTGCCAACTGTTCCTGCACACAGAGGAATTTGACCTCTGCATTTAACCTATCCGTGCAGTGAAACACACACACACCAGTGAACACTAGGGGCAGTGAACACTGCTCAAGGGCATCTCAGACTTGCTGTCTTGCCATGTGCAGGAGTTGTAGCCCTAACCACTAGGTCAAGTTGTAAAAATATGAACAATTGTAAACCTGTCCAAACTGTAACAGAGTTCTTTTTGTCTCAGCGAGTTTCTTTTTTCTTTGTTACTGTACATAAAATTATAAATGTAAAATTCTGATGTTATAGTATGTCTGTAAAGCTGCTTTGGGACGATGTGCATTGTAAATAAAACCGAACTAAACTGTATGAGAATTTCAACATAAAATCTGACAGTAGGGATGTGAACATGTCATTTATAGTGATCAGATGTGTTCTTAAATACATAGCTACAGGAAGATCTCGAAACAGGAATCAGGATTTTACTTTCAATTCAATTTAATTTTATTTTGTATAGTGCTTTTAACAATAGACATTGTCCCAGAGCAGCTTTACAGAAACATGAAATACGGATTTTATATTTATATCAAGTTTATCGCTGATGAGAAAGCTGGAGGTGACGTTGGCAAAGACAGACCCCTGGGATAACAAGAGGACGAATCCTTGATAGAAACCTAATTTAAAAGTAAACTGTTCCTCATTTAGGTTGCCCCGAATAGTGCAGTTATAAACAATCCCTTGATATATAAAAAAATATGCAAATGTACAGCCAGAAAATATATTATAATTGTAACATAATGTCTGATTTTTTCATTTTTTTTCAGTTGTTCACTTATAGACAATTGACATATGGGGAGTAAAACTTTTCAGTCCTAGTTTTCCGCCCCATCGATCCCTGGTCCCTCTTGCTGTGAGTCACCAGCGTTACTCTGTGCACCACCAGGCCACCCTTAAGCCCACTGGATATAGATACAGGTATGGATATTTGCATCACTAAACAGATACAGATATTTTGTTACAGCTTTAACTTACAAATATACCCTTCTAAACTGAGTCATGCTGAAATTGCAGAGTAATGTCATGCCACAGGCGATGCAAAAAAGTTGCCCTTTGTTCTTCTAAAGAATGCTAAATTAGCTTCGGGGGAAATCTTCACTGACCTTTCGGCTGTAATCACATTAGCATTGTCAAATGATGATGCCACGATGTGTGATGAAAAAAAACCCCAAGCATTTCAAGGATGACTGACTGCTAAACTGTGCCGTGGAAAACCGCGGAAAACATTATGGATCCGTGACCTCACAAAGCTGCTTGCACCATGATGAATAGATCTCCAACACCCGCCCTGGTGTCTTAGTTCTGAGTGAATGAGAGGTGCAGTCACAAAGACGAGATCCATCCGGCAGTGTGAGTATGGGTTGAGACAATGCCTTCAGGGATCTCTGATGGCCCCAAACCTCCTTTCATGTGGTCATTGCTTGTCTCGAGAGAGGTCAGTGTTATCGCTTGGCTGATCTGAGCCATTCAGAAGGTTTGTCACTTGGGGCATTCATGCCTCAACCGCAGCTTGACTTGAACGTGATCCATCTTTCACGGAAATGAGAGGGCAAGACCACTTAAAGGCCACGAGGTGCTAGTCCTTTCTTTGAGCATCCTCTAGTTCCAGTCCGGTCTCTGAGCTACAGTGACTAGGTAATATGCAGACCTCATTAACAATGGCTTCGCCCCAGATCGGATAGACACATATGTGGTATCTGACGTGTCAAAAGAACAATGGCCCTTTCAATCAATTCCTATGTACGAAGGCATGTCAAAGGCATATGTTATAAAAGCCGAGAGTCACACGCTGTCTCTGTTTAATAGAACATGACTTCAGACTTGCGCTCGGGCTTGATCGGTCTTTAATTCAGCCAGTAAATTCTGGCTGTTTTTGTGTGTTTTTGTGCTCTGCATTAACTTTCTCAGACTGGTATTGGAATGTTTTTTTGAAACTTTGGAGAAATAAACAAAGAGAGGAAATGGCTTAACAGGAAACGTTAATAATACAAACCTTCTCTTTGAAACATGTATGCTTTTGCTTATGAATTGCAAATAACGCCCTGAATTTTCAGCTATTATTTTATGCTTGGCCAGAGTTAAAACAATGCTCTTACCCATATCTAACTGCTGTTGATTCTTATCAGAACTTTTATGGAAAAATGATTTACTGAAGTTGAACGAATGTTTTAGCCACAAGTCTGTTTTCTCTCATTTGTGTAAAATAAATGAGGGGACTGGTCATCAACGTTGGAATCGTACCAGTTAACTTAATTAGGACCAGAACATGATTTCTAACGAAGTGCTATGAACGCATAGGATGCCTCAGCCCAGTTTCCTGAGTCTTCTCATCTTGGTCTTTGTGGGCCTGCTGTGATACACGTGTAAAATCACCTGCTTCAGATGGCTGGAAATGGATTGCACATGTCGGCACACGGAAATCGAGGGGAAAAAAAGGGAAAGTTGTGCTCTTCGAGTCACATCAAAGTCGGGAAGGAGTGTGGACCACCAACTATACGTTATTGGAAATAACTGGAAGTCAGCCCATGACTAAAAGTGATCTCACAGATGAAGAGATTGTTGAGGTGTGTGTAATAATGAAAGAAACTGGGAAGAGTGATATGAGAACAGGAACTTTAAAAAAGTCATTTTCTGAATCACTTCCTCAAACTCCTTGTGACCTCTGATTTTCAGCAGTAAAGCAGTGAATTGAGAAATGGGGGGGGGTGACTTCATTCCTACAAAATAGCAATGAAGTTACTCTTAAAAATTCCTAAGATGTTTGCATGAGTCTGCATTGTCAGTATGGGCCATCGTTATATTTACATTTTGAAAGAAAGAATGCATGAAAACATTTTTGCCTGTCTGAATCACAGAGACATATCCCAGTCACCTGAGGGTCACGTTGACCCTCAACCTATCTATCTATCTACTGAACATGAATCAATCCAAACATCTACGTTCATGAAGTTCATTCATACACTACACCTGTTCTTTATATTGCTACTCAGTTTTACTGAAGCATTAGCTAGCTTCATTAGTTCCGTTGTGGTGAAAAAGAACAGATTTTGTTTTATTTTGAGAGAAAAAAGCCTCTTTTCCAATAAGCAATATTAGCAGAACATCAAGAACATCAGCAGGACAACATACAGGCTGTTATTTTCACTCACCTAGTGCCATCTGTAGACATTTCTTCCTCACCTAGCATCTAGCGTCACCTAGCATCTGCTTCAGCATTGGTTGCTAGCAAATACTAGGTACTAATACCTTGTACTAGGTTTTAAGTTTGTTTCATTAGATTACATTACATCTATCACCATCATATGTAATAATGTAGATACAGAGCTGGCAACATTAGTTATTAGCATGCCTAATTTAGCTAGCTAATGCTTCGCGTAAAAATAACTAGCTAACCAATTATCCTTCTGGCTTTGTACTCTTCAAGGACCAGGAAAATCATTACAGATTTCTCACATTCTGGTCTTTTTCAGCTTGTCCCGTGCTTCCGGACCTTGTATAAAACATAACCGACAATTCTGGCCCAGTTACGGTACTAATGGGTCAGTTGTTGCAATGGCAAGTGAATCGTGGGCCAAAACTAAACGTAAAGTTTGTCATGGCATGCAGAATTTGGGCCACACATAGCCCACGTTCAGGCCAGCATGTAAAATGAACATTTCGGGCCAAACCGACCCAGCTGTAGCTCACCAAATTTCTTTTGTGGCTGAGTTACAGTAGCCAAATCCAGATGAAGTCAGATGAAGTCATCGCCATCATTTACTTCCCGTGCCACTTATATAATACTGTTTTGCACAAATATTTAAAATCTCGCAATTTTATTCCCACTCATAATGTGCATATTGTTGTTCATTCTGCACTACAACATAGCATATACATTGTATATTGTTTCTACATTGTGTATTGTCTGTAATTTGTTTTACTTTACGCACTACTATTCCATTCTTTAAATACTTATTACTTATATAAATACTTATTATTATTATTATTGTTATTATTATTATTATTATTATTATTATTATTATTATTTTTACCCAATACCAGTATCAGTACCAGTATCACTCCCCTGTGTGTGATAAGTGGATGTCCATGACTCATGGGGTCCACTCATGGGGTGACTCATTTCCACTCAGTCATGGAGTGTTGACTGTAGCATATGACAGAATCCTGTCTTTGCCATCCTCTGGACACACACACAGACTAATTCTGACTTTATGTGTCCAATTCGTTCGAGCGAAGTTGCCGTCAAACCGTGAGATCCATTAACAAGACCCAGTCTGCCTATCTGGGGTGAGAAGATTAGCAACAACATGGATTACATCAAAGACGACGGCCACAATTACTTACCCGAGTTCTCAGCCTTTGAACGTGCAACGGGGGATTTAAAAAGTCTTGAAAGCATGTGTAATCTTGCCTCGCGGGCATCCATGTAAGTCCATGGCGTCTCACTTTCCAGCTGATGCCTACAGATGAGACACATGGTGTTTGTTTGTTTAGTGCTTCCGACCGCTGGCTGCTCCACTGGCACTGTGTAATAGTTTTTCTTAAAGATAGCAGGAAATATGCAAATACTGACCTACGGCAGTGCATGTGTTAAGCAAAATATTGAATAACACGTGATAGATCACATCATTGTTTTGATGCAAAGGACGCAAGGGAATTTGACAAATGACTGTAATTAAAGTCATTACGTTAAGTGCTTTATGCAACAAGGTAAACCAGAGAAGCCCTGTCACCTGAGCTGTACATCAAGATGAACTTTGGTCTGGCAATGCACTCCAACAACCGACAATTGCTGCCAATTTCTTATTTTTTTTTGCAGATTATTGTTTATCCTGGAATCAGTTCAGAGCAAATGGGGGTGATCTTTGATGTCAATATGTCTCTCGTTATTGCTTTATAGCTGGCCTGAATCGATATCTCGCCTGGGCTTCACTGTTTACATGTGAGAGCGTAAACATTGCATAACAGCGACCAAAACTCGGATCATCTCATGAATGCCGGGACGATGAGTGAATCTCACGGTGCCTGCAGCCCACTTCCAAACTTCACTGCAAGCCAAATAAACAGGCTGCAATGACAATCACCATGCACGGCTCCTGGGAGAACCAGTTTCCATTTTGTAACGTTTTCACTGTGTTACACATCCTCATAAGCCAGAAACACATCCTTCCCCTAGTCTCCATAACAGAAGCATGCATAAAAAAAAATAAAGCATAATAAAGTTTCGACTGGTTCTTGTTAATAACCCCACAACGACTGTGAAGCTGATTTCACATGGCAGTTGTTTGTAATAGCAATCTGCAAAGGCTTTCTTTCCTTTGAGCCACGTGTCATTTTTCCGCCTTTTCCCCAGGAGCTTTTCCTTCAGTAATTCTGCCTTTAAACAACAGCTGGTCACTGGCTACAAATATATGAGACAAATCACATTCATATTGTACAGTTATAGTTGAGGCGTTTTGTTTGCTTTTTCACCGCAACATACTTTTCATGGAAACCATACAAATATCACAATGAATTTGTCACTAGGGTAGTGTTTCATTTGAAGAGATGTCTTCCCATCCCGTTTTGGCCCTATTAGGTCGTATGCTTTAAGGATTGGATGTCTGATTGTTATTACAGGTTAAAGAAGAATTAACATCACCTTTTACTTTGTATAACTTTATACTCCAAATCATAATTGCACTTTGGAAAGTTGGCTTATTCTCCATCAACCCTCACATCAACCTGTTTTTATACATTGTAAAACTATATAAACATCTATGGAAGCTTCATAGTGGTATAATGTTTGTTTAGCTGGCATTCCATGGGACTCCTGGTACGTCCTGGTTTCTCCTTTCTGATGAGTTACACCCGTTTATGTCCTGCATTCATTCTGATGGGTTTGGCCTCTTCCAGCAGGACAACGTTCTACCACAGACGTCTAGTGATGACACATTATGGTTAGAGGAACACTCATCTGATTTTGCTATAAACACCTAAATCACCAGATCTTAGAATTGTGGACCATTCTGCATGATATCCTGTTGGGGGTTTACCAAGTATTAGACTGGTGTGCCTGTTTTCTGGCACTTCAGTGTACAGCAGAAGATTCATGTGCTTGTCCTAGGTGTGTGCATGGTACGGTTTCCTGTTCGGACATGTTTGGATACTGTAAATGAAAGGTGAAAGGTAAAGTTTACAAACTAAGGTTAAGGTTAGGCCTTAAGGTTGGGTTTGTTTCTACACTGAAATGCCATAAAACTGGTACACCAGTCTAACACTTGGTAGGTCCTCCACAGAGGATGGGCTCCACAAGCTTACGGAAATATTCTGTATGCAATGAACACCATACTTCCTGCAGAACGCCCCACAATTCTGTTGTATTCCTAGGGGTAGGATTTCTGTGTTCCACAGCGTGTTGCATGGCATCCCAAATGTGTTTGATAACGTTGTGATCTGGTTACTAAGGTGTGATCGGCAAAACCCCAAACTCAGACGAATGTACCTCTAACCATAATTTGCCATCTCTAGACGTCTGTGGTGCGCATTGTCCTGTCAAAAGAGGCCAAACCCATCAAAATGAATGCAAGACATGAATGGGTGTAACTCATCAGAAAGGACATACACATAGCGTTCACCAGTCAGAGATGTTTGTAGATCTAGGGTGCCAATGGAATGCCAGCTAAACAAACCCCTAAACCATAATGGAGCCACCACTATCCTATTTATTTGAATAGGCTTGTCTGTATCAGTTTTTCTGTTTAACAATATTGCGGTTACTTGTTTGAATTCATATACTTTTGTAATTTGAATTGATGTCAAAATATTATCACTTTTATTTAATGTATTTTCTCTAAATTAAAACCGAATACCATCATTCCGCTCAGCTAATTTGAAAGAAATGCAACTAGACGTTTCTTGTCAAAGAAAAATGTTTTGAAGTCTAAGTGTCGAAAATGATTAAGAAATGTTTTGAAGTTCAGAAACAGCTTATGCAGCTAAATACCTTCCCACAGAATTCATTTTCGCCCTCACCCCAAATTGAACACACTAAAATATGCTAACTATGTACATAGGTGTGTGCAGTAATGGGTTAGGTCTAATCTTAGTTGTTCTTCTGGATGGAGTTTTGTTCCACAGTCATTATGACTATACAGTATGTACTACTATTCAAAATGTGTGTATATCAGCTATAACTTCGAGACCACATGTCTAAAACCTGCCAAAGCAGCCCTGTCCTGACTCCACAAAATCTCTAAATATGTGCTGTGGTATCTGGAACAAAACATTAGCAATCCTGATCCTATGGATCTTCAGGAGGATCAGATCACACTGTCTAGCCTTCACCCCACCACCAGTGAGCCTTGGGTCATTTTGTCCGTGTTGTCCTTCCTTGGACCACTTTTTGGCAGGTACTAACCACTGCATACCAGGAACACCCGACAAGACCGGCTGTCTTTGGTGGTGTATTGAAGATCATGGTGGAGACTGCAAACACACTGCTAGAAAATCTCACATAGGTGTGCATTGTGAGTTGTGGTATGTGGTAAAGGCCACAGCATTTATATTCACATTTCTTATAAAAATCAAACCATTCCGTCAGGTCTCAAGGTCTTTACATGGGGTAGAGTCATCCTGCAAGTGATTCATCATAGGGTTAAGGTGATCAGTCAGAAAATGTGCCAGTGTTGTGTATGAAAGCAAAAAAGGAGAGGCTTACAAGCCAAAGAACACCATTTCAACTATGAAGCATGGGGGTGGCAGCATCATGCTGTGGGGGTTCTTTGTTGCAGGACAGACTGGTGGGTTTCACCATGTGAGAAAGATAAATTATGTTGCGATATTGGAACAACATCTCAAGACATCAGCTAGTCATTCAGCTGGACAATGACCCCAAGCATACTTCAGTATAAGTTGTGTCAAAAGGGGATAAAAATGTGAAGGTTATAGAGTTGCCATCACAGAGCCCTGACATCAATCCCATAGAAAATTCATGGGCAGAACTGAAAAAGCATGTGCGAGCAATGTGCGAGTGTTACACCAATTCTATCAGGAGGAATGGTTCAGAAACATATTATGAAAAGATTGTGCAAGGCTAACTGATGTGTTTAGCCAAAGTTAAACAATTTGATGGCAATGCTATTAAAATACCAAATACTAACCACGGATATGTAAACTTCCAAGCCACTGGGAATGTAATGAAAGAATTAAATAAATTTATTTTTTTTTCTTGTATTGTTAGATTGTGTCTAGTATTGAGTAGAGACGAAACTAATTCCACATGAAGGAGTATATGTGGCTGCATACGTAAATGAAGCTAATACCGGAAACCTACAGGCTACAAAAAGCACATGTATGTGCATTTACATAGAAGGGTAATGATTTGTAATTGCAGTATCTGGTGTCACCAGGATGAGGTTTCATGCCTCTCAATGTTTATTCCCCTTTTTACCTCAGGGAGTTTTCTCTTTACTGGTTACCTCTAGCTTGCTCATTAGGGATAAATTTAAATTTGGCTGCTTTGTGACTAGTGCTATATAAATCAAATGTAATTGAATGGGATATTTACATGTGTATATCATATTACATATTATTATATTGTATACACTCTCTCCTCTAAGAGATGTATTCAGCTTTGTATTTACTTGGCTGAAATGACTGAAACCCGATGCGGTCTTCTCGAGATTCAGCGTGGTGTGCATTCTGAGATGCTTTTCTGCTCACCATGTTTGTAAACATGTGGCTACTCTAGACTTCCTGTCGGTCTGACCATTCTCCTCCAGACAACCATGTCGCAGCGTGACTGAGGTCACATTTTTTTCCTCATTCTGATGTTTACGCTGCATCTGCATGATTTTATGCATGGCGCTGCTGCCACATGAATGGCTTCTACACTCTTCTGTAAATGTTGTTCACAATCCAGGTATAATATTTGTACACTTTTCTTTGAACCCCATATAAGGTCACTTATTTTAACATCATCACCTAGACTGATTTTGATCCCTGCTTAGTCTGAAGGATGCCTGAACCCTGATTGATACTTTAACAACCTCCCACGTTGCTAGATTACTGTAAATCACCCTTCTTTAGCATTTCTCGTAACACTCTAATCACCCATATAATCAATATTGAGCTGCTTGAGTCCTTATTCATACCAAACACATTACATGTACTCCAACTGCTGTGCACACTCTCTGTTTCCCAGAGAATCAAATACAAACTGCTTGCTTACAAAGTGCTACGTGGCCTCGCCCCGCCTTATCTGTGAGCCATTGCAGCCCTACACCCCTGCTCAGACTCTCAGTTCTATCACAACTGGTTTGCCGACGGTGCATAAGACCAGACCAAGATCACTGTCTAAAGCAGATTAAATCTCTTTAATATGAAAATGTCCATTTTCTCGCAAAACAGTTTACCAGTATTTTTTCTGCACACATATGGATGCTTACAGAGACCTTGAGTGTTAGAAAAGCTCTATAAAACCTAACACATGATGATGATGATGATGATAAAGTTGATTATTATTATTATTATTATTATTAACGCATTATGATATGAGATATCTTCTGCATATATAGAGTACTTTTCTTTTCCTGATTAACCCCAGTGCTCCAACAATTCTGACGATTCTTTTTGCTTTGTTCTGCCGGTCTTGAACTCCTTGTCCGTATACTTGGAAAGCTGGTCAGTAAACTGGACAGAAATTGTCTGTAATGGAATAGACGCATCGGGAAAGTAGCATATGTTGTTTTTGTATGTTAGATTAAAGTATCAGATTTTGAGTAGTGAATTCCAGGCTGTGATTTTGGGCATACAATGTTATTGCTTAATATTTGGTCAGAGTGGCTGGCTGATACCATATATGAGATCTCTGTATTATTATTATTATTATTATTATTATTATTATTATTATTATTATTAGTAGTAGTAGTAGTAGTAGTAGTAGTAGTAGTAATAGTAGTAGTAGTTCTGCTACTACTAATACTCTTCTTCTTCTTCTTTATTATTATTATTATTATTATTATTATTATTATTATTATTATTATTAGAAAAAGAAAAAGAAGAAAAAGAGTATTAGTAGTAGTAGAGGTAATACTACTACTACTACTACTACTAATACTCTTTTTCTTTTTTCTTTTTCTTCTTCTTATTATTATTTATATTATTATTATTATTAATGATTATTCATGATAATAATTATTATTAATACTATCCACAGGGTCCAGATAGTGAGTGTTTATGCATGTGTGTGAGTCTCATTAAGACTATTATTATTATTATTATTATTATTATTATTATTATTATTATTATTATTTGCTATTAAGGATAATAATTATTATTATTAATACTATCCACAGGTTCCAAATAAGTGAGTGTTTATGCATGTGTGTGAGTCTCATTAAGACTATTATTATTATTATTATTATTATTATTATTATTGGTAGTAGTAGTAGTAGTAGTAGTAGCACTATTATTATTATTTTTACTGATTAATAAAGATAATAAAGGCGTATTATGATTATTATCAATACTATACACAGGCTTCAGATAGTGAGTGTTATACGTGTGTGTGTGTGTGTCTCATGCTCGTCCTCCTGCTGAACATGGGGGCGGAGGGAACGGAGCTATATAAGCGCGCGTTCTCATCACAGCGGTGTACACACCGGTACACGCACACGGATTAACCGAGAGAGAAAGAGAGAGAGAGAGAGAGAGAGAGAGAGCTCATCATCTGTCTCTGACTTTATTCTCCAGACTATAACACTATGCAGAGCGCCTGAACCTTTTTTCTCTTGTATTAAATCTCTATTTCTATTAAGAGCTCGGACTTCCCGGTGCGTCTTTAACCGCACTGCTCTGAACCCCGCACTGCTCTGAACCCCGCACTCCACTGAGTACACTCTCTCCCTCTCCCGCACAGTCACAGGTAAAAAAAAAAAAACCCGCGCGCCCCGGGAGGATGCTCTCGTGCTGCTGCTGGCTGCTCGCGCTGCTCCTCAGCCACGCTGGAGTCAAGGCGGCCAACCACAGCAAGAACAACTCCATCAAAACGGCGCCGCTCGGTGAGGCGCCCACCGCCGCCGCCTCCGCCGCAGACGCCCCGTCCGCACACCCGGGCAGCGCGGCTCACCACGCGCCCGTCAAGAAGGCCAACGTTCCCGTACAGGTAAGGCAAGCGCGCGAGCTGGAGACAGGTGTCCAAGGGGTTCGATACTCTAATGCAGATGAAGATGATTTTATTTTAAAAATAGCTACTAATATATACCTCTCTGTGTCAATCAGGCTCAGTATACTTAATTTTGTTACTCTGGAACCACTAATTAGTACTAAATCAGTACTTAAGTGTCCTTAAAGTTACATTCATTTGCACTCAGTTATCAGGTTTACTGGTTATATGTTATTTTCACCTCTCTTCTAATGCAATTAAAGTATATTTGTTCGAGCAGTCCAATTAAACACTTAAAAAAAACATTAAATTAAAATAAAATTAATAAAATTATACTACTATATATAATACGTAATACCACTGTGTTCATTATTCACATACATACATATGAAGTTGTCTTAAGTACACTTAATGTGTTTTAAGTGTTCAGTCTGGCAGCTCAGATAAATCTACTTACATTGTATTACATTGTAGAAGAGTGGTAAAAATAACATGACTAGAATACTCTTAATATAATTAATTAATATAACTTTACTTATAGTTTAGTAGTAATTTTAGTACAAATTGATCCAATTAACATAATTTAAGTACACTTTTTTTTAAAGTTTCTTTTGTTATTAGGGTTAGGGTTAGGCATAGCATGAATTAGCTGTATTATTCATTACATCTATTAAAAGTGTTAACATTTCACAAAAAAACTACATGTGTGTGTTATGGGCAATGTGCGAAAAGTGGCGCTCACTGATATTATAGAAATTAGAAGTAAAACTAAAATCATAGCATTTTGTTTTAGCCCTTGTTATCTCCATTTGTGTGTCAAAATCTAGTTTTAAAAATATATATATTTAATATTAACATTTGTCTCCATTACTTTCTGGTAAACATAGATACCTAATGCTGTACTGCCTATAAAACACAGAATAAAAAACAGGGGTAAGAGCATTCTGTTAGTACTCAAGTTACTATAACAAAAATCAAATCCTATGCAGATGCTCTAATCCAGAGTGATTTCCAGAGTGGTGACATCTCACGTAGAAAAAAAACCACATCCTCACACTAGTACAAAATTCTCAGAATTGAAACTGTTTCATATGAATTATTACAAGTAACAGTACAGTGAACAAAACCATACATTATTTAAAATCATTTTCTTTAAAACTGTGTAGATTTAAGTTTAGAGATAAAATTCAAAAACGGGCTGTGAGTATTCTTGAATAGCGTGTATCCTCTCTATTTCATTTACATACACGTGTCATGTTTACAGCAGAAATCAGACAAGCGTGATTCAGATCTTTACGTTCCTGTAGACACAGATAAGTCACTAAATAACTTGCGCATCACATTTCTTCACATTTCAATGAGCGATAAGTCAGAATTTTCCTTTGAAAACATATAAAATGAATATTACATTATTTGAATAATGAATGAAATGGTAGAAAATTATAATGTTATATGAAATAGAGTGAAGATTTTACTATATAGGCCAACTTTCCAAAGGGAAAAAAGAAAACACATCTGTACACATCTGGAACACTGAAGCCAGGCTGTTATATATATCATAATCTGATATTCATCATATTATGCCTTGAGGACTCGTTTCCTTCAAAAACGATGTTTTAGAAGTGTCAGTGAAACTCATATGGAGGTCATGGCATAAAAAAAATTAGAAATAAGAAATAAGTATATAGAAATAAGTTTCTATTTATGCATATTGTAGCATTGTGGGCAAAAACTAGCATCAACCTGTAAAGTGTTGAGCATGAACAGTGCACGTATCTGTATTTTGATTCCGATCTGTTCTTTCATCCGTCTAGATTCGCACACAAATTTGGATTTGGATTTTCTTGGTGCAACGTAATTTTCATTCCATTTGTTGATCATCAAGTTGAAGTAGACCTGTAAGAAACCTGATTTCAACCTGACTCTGAACATTTAAATACATAGGACACATGATAATGATGTGCGACTCGGAAGGAGCAAATAAATAATATATCATCCATCTAATTCGTGACTGTAATATATGAATGTTATAAATACCTTGTTAAAGAGTGAGAACATGATATTAATTATCAATGGTGTCTACACTAAAGTTCCAGAAGAACTGATACACCAGTCTTAGGTAGGTGGTAGGTCCACCACAGGGCATGGACTCCACGAGCTTGTGGAAATATTCTGTATGCAATGAACACTATACATTCTTCTTGCTTGATAACATTCAGAAGTGATGAATCAGGTAGTAACAGCAAAAGCCCAACCTCAGATGAATGTGTCTCTAACCATAATTTGGCGTCTCTAGACGTATGTGGTGGCGCATTGTCCTGTTGGAGGAGGACAAACCTATCAGAATGAATGGCAGGCATGAACGGGTGTCAGAAAGGACACACTCAAAGTGTTCACCTGTCAGAGACGTTTGTAGCTTTTCCCAGGGTCCCATGGAATGGCAGCTAAACAAACCTCATACTATTATGAAGCCTCAATCTCAGTTTTTTTTTCTGGTATGTTAGCGTATAAAAATACAAAGACAAGTCAGCGCAGTCACACATCATAAATCATGCTCTGCTGGAAAAAACACACTGTTGGTTAATGTATCTTGGTGGTGTCGCTGAGGTCAGCAGAAAAAAAAACAGTCCTGGCAGTGATCAAGTATATAAAGTAAGGTTCCTGTCTTTCTCTGTGTGTGTGATGCTGTACAAACCTCCAGATCTCCTCTGAGCTTTATCACTGATAGTACTGATCTGAACACAGAGATACACAGAGCGTGACTCCTTGTTCCAGAACTGAAAGGCCAGTCAGGCAAATAAAGATGATTACGAGTGGTGCTGATGCTTTATGTAAAGCAGTGTGGGTTTGTTTCCAGACTGTTTTTTTTTTTTACAAACAGTGGCTGTCTTCCAGCATGCCTCGAGGCACTTACCGCTGACCCTCTCTGCCCATCTAAAATGCCTGTTTATGAGCCGAGTAAATAAAAGATAACAGCAGTGATGTTTGCTAGAGAATGTGTGGCCTGTGGTTTGCACCAGCTTCATGGCCGGTTCTTTTATTATATACTTGCGAGTAGCCTGAGGCGTACTGATATACTTAAATGTAAAACTGATTCTGTTGGAATGTCTGTCTAAGTGAAATTCTTACACCGGGATAGATTTATGCTGCGGATTTTCACTCTCACCCCAGTCTGGTGCACTGAACCTTGAAGTATCTGATAGCGCTGCCAGAAATCTGAAGTGTTAGACTGATGGAAAGCTGGACTAAATATTCCAAAGTAGATCACGGAGCGAACTGGAAACTCATGCATGCCTCATACAATACATGACAGATGAGGTGCTGAGTGCAGCTTTTATCACCTTTGGACAGACGTGTCTTTAGTAAGCCACTCATCCCCTCAAGGGCTCCAGTTGACTGTCATTAAGGGATAAGTGGAGGATCTAACCATAAGCTTGCAATAAATAAGTCCCACTTGTTTATGCTAATACACTAAGAATTAGACGTGGAAGGGAAACGGGCCACCCAGTGTTGTGCTCTAGTGCCAGAAGTAAAGCCGTTCGTTTGTGTTCCTGTCACATTCGTGGAGAGGGCCAACAGCTTGAAGACGTGTTATAGTCGTATCTTTTGGCACTCTGTTGATGAAGACTTCCTCACTATAAATAATCATGGTATCAGGTATTTCCATTTGTCCTCCCCAAAGACTCATAAATCATAAAAACATCAGATGGTACTCGGAAGTGGCAGAGTGTTTTGGTTAAAAGAAACCCCCAGTGGGAATTTTCAGAAACAGTATGTGGGTGGGCAGCAGCTTTCTCTTGTTGTTTTGTGCTTTTGCCAAAGGTACTGGCATGGGCATGGCATGCTTCACTCCTTTTTACTGTGAGTGCAGCAGGGATATGGATTCAGACTCAACCCTTCGTGAGCACCAGGCCTGTTTCTCATCAGCGACTTTTCCCTCTTTTTTTCCTTTTTTTTTAAACCGGTCCCCTTATTTAATTTGACACGGTGGTTCTGTTAATGAGAAGGGGGACCAGATTGTTTAGATATGGCTTGTAAAGAGAGGAAACAGGTCTCTGCTGCCCCCTCTGGGGTTAAGTGGCTGTTTAGTGATGCTAACGAGCTGAGAGAGTGAACTAAACCAGCCCGAGGTGTGACGGATCGTTAGCGCTAGATGGGCTAATCACACCTCTCACATTCCCTCGAGTCTGCGAGACGCCACGGCCACTGCCACCTGGTTTAAAGCATCTCATAGGCTTTATGACATCCAGAGCTAGCGAGATTTGGCGTCCAATTATCCGTGCTCATTAAAAACGGTGCGTTTCCCCGCTCGTGTTAGCTAGCGCTCTTGCTTTCACGTAGGCCGCCTGCTCTGTGTTTATGTAAATCGTGTTAAATGAGTGACAGGCACGCTTTCAAAAGTGGCCCTTCAGGGGTTAGTGCACACATGTTTCGTGGTGGGGAGATTAACCTTAAACTTGGGCTTCAAACGGCGAGAGAAAGCACAGATCGCCTCTGTGATCTGGTCCTCGTGGCCTGTGAGGTTGCGTAGCGTTTGTTTTCTCAGTGACATCGTTATTTTACTCCGGGAAACCCTTTCAGCCCGCTAACACCATTCATGGTGTCGGGTGTCTATTCTGATTCCTCAAGGTCAGATCCAGAGAGACCCAGAGGCCTGGGAGTTCACGAACCTTATGTGTGAAACAGCGAACCTTTCACAATTACACGTTCCACTTCAGAGTTCCTACCAGACCAAAGCTTGCGTCTAGGCTTTGAAAAACGATCTCCTTTGAATTGCTTTATTTACTAACCTTTCTTGGGAGTGCATTACGGAATAATTTAGTCATTAGGATTGCTTAGAGATGGTGATTTAGACTGTGCTGAAAGACAGCTCAGATATGTAAGGCCAAAAGCTTAGTGGTTGCTTTTTTTGTACTGGAGAATAACACATACACCATAGTTAGGTATTACATAGCAATCCAACACCGGTATCAAATCCCTGGGAGTGACAGGTTTGTGGAAAATTAGGCAAAATTTCGTCTGAGAAAAGGCCAAAGACCAAAATCTCATCTCACCAGATGCTTTCTTCATCTATTATCCACTTTCTATAAACCTATCACCTACATATTTACTCATTCTCTCTCCTTTTAACTCCCTGAGACCTCACCTTACATCCGTCACTCACATACCTACTTGAATATGTGTGTAATGGTACCTTCAGTTTGTGTACATTATTTAGTAAGTAGAGTGAAACTAACTGCAAAAGTATGTCTTTATGACTCAGGAAAATGGGGAAGCACGGTGTGGCTTGTGGGGCGTTCTGGTCGCAGATGTCCTTTTACCGATCCAGGATCAGCTTCTTGCTTAAATGTTGCTTTCATATATTGTTATCAGAATTTTTTCCTCCTAAAACCCTGTATCCTGACGACTTTCACAATCCTTTTGTGGCATTTTGATTCATGAAAGAGTTAGAACTCATCATAATTTAAATCATAAAATAGATTTATAGCTCTTATTGTGGAAAGCCTGCAAAACATGTTTCTGTTATCACTTGTGTTAAAGTCCTCCTTTCTTTCACCAGTCTCTCTTTCTCTCTCTCTCTCTCTCTCTCTCTTTTGCGCTCTCTCTCTCTCTCTCTCTCTTTCTCTCTCTCTCTCTCTCTCCCTCTCTCACTGTCACCCTCTCCCCGTCTCTCTCTCTTTCTGTCTCTT
>JAOVVF010000039.1:24140432-24154940 GCA_028565595.1 Duopalatinus emarginatus | reverse complement strand
CACTGTCTCTACTTCTCAGTAAAGGCTGAGAAAGGGACATCTCCCTCCTCCTATCCTCACCATATTCTACAGAGGAACCCTCGAGAGCATCCTGAGCAGCTGCATCACTACCTGGTTTGGGAACTGCACTGTATCCCTGCAGGAGGATAGTGAGGACGGCTGAGAAGATCATCGGTGTCTCTCTCCCCACCATCACAGACATTTACACTACACACCGCGTCTGCACAGCAACCGGCATTGTTGAGGACCACACACACCCCTCACACACACTCTTCACCCTCCTACCGTCTGGAAAAAGGCACCGCAGCATCCGGACCCTCATATCCAGACTGTGCAACAGCTTCTTTCCACAAGCTATCAGACTCATGAACAATCAGAGTCTGGTCTGAACAAATGCACAGATCAGTGACTGGACAGAACACACACACACACACAAACAAACTTTTTCAAACTGTCTACACATCTGCTGCTAACGTCTATCCAACTGGATAACATTAGTATGTTTCTACATTTTCACAAAAATGGACAAAAAACTGCTGCTAAATACAATGTTTACATTTATACCAAAAATGGACAAAACTGTACCTTACTGCTCCCATTACCAGTGGGCTACCTGCACGGTCCGCTCCCTGTACTTATAGTTTAGTGTTCATTGTATTGTATATTGTCTCACGTGCTACTGCAACAAGGCCTAGTCGTTAGGGAACTGGTCTCATGACTAGAAGGTCGCAGGTTCGATCCCTGCCCAGAGCAAGACACGACTGAGGTGCCCTTGAGCAAGGCACCTAACTCCCTCAACTGCTCCCTGGGCTGCCCCATGCTCTGGGCAAGTGTGCTCCCTAGTGTTCATTGGTGTGTGTGTGTGTTTCACTGCATGGATGGGTTAAATGTTGAGGTCACATTCCTCTGTGCACAAACACAGTAGGCAAATAGTTCACTATGCACTTTATGTTGTATTGTGTAGTTTATTGCTCTATGTACCACCTTGAGCCTGGAGGAACGTTGTTTCATTTCACTATGTACTGTATGTACTGTAATGAAAAACACTTGATTGACTTGACTTGATCTAACAAACTGATTCAATTAACATTGTTCTTAAGCCAGAATTAGCTTGAGACTTGAGTCCTGTTAGTTCTCTCGTGGTTACCATCCTGTTTATCTACAGTCTCTTTGGCACCCGGTGTGACCACCTGCAAGCAAACACTTCCATCATTAGTTTACATACATCATTCTTGATTTCGCCAGCAGTGGGTACTGTCTCATTTTGTCTTCCTCTTGTGGTCACCAGTGTTATGAAGCCTCAATCAACCCCTTGTTTGGTTTGATGTTCGGTGGTGTTTTTATGCCCTGTTTCACTCACTGCCTTGAAACTGCCACATCAGTTTGCCGTATGTGTACGACATCGTGAATCTCAACAAACACTGTGGTTGACCATTGCGTAGCTTGACAATCAATATCCAATTTGAGGTTTGCTGACGCATGACAGCGACTCTGCTCCCTGAAGCACATCTGGTGTTAGGCATCTAACAGAATCTTCACTTGGTTCTGGCTCTCGCTAGTACTTGTTGTGCGTAACCCCCTTCCTGCATGAGGGTGATCTCTTTTACTATAATCACTGCTGCAGATCCATTTGTCAAACAGAAAAATATGATATCCTCCCGCATTGTGCACCTTTTAGCACTGCAAGATGATGACACTGCCACTCCTTCTCCCAGCGGGGCCTTTCCAGCTCCCCTTATTCCATCCACATCAACTGTTGTCCTTCATCTCCAGAAAGGGCCCTTTGTCCTTACGTCTCACTTTAGCACTTTAAACTGGATAGGCACCATTGACTGTTTGTGGGTGGCAAAGGGTACGATTTCCTACATCTAAATAAAGAGACAGAACAATTGCTAGAGACTTCCATGAGTCAGTTAGACCACAGGTCCTCCCACAGGTTCTTGCGCACAATAGAGCCAAACCCTGGATTCACCGCTGAGCTTGACCTGAAGTTTGGAGCTCGGAGCTGGAGCAAGGTTTCTCTGTTAGCAATCAAGTCAAAGGTAGAAACACATGCTGAGCTCAGGGTGGGGAAACATGCAAGGTCCTAACAGAGGTTTTATTTATAGACTAGGATAGGCCATGCCTGCCAGCATCCGCTTTCAGCCTGTGTGAGGGTAATTGAGCCAACAGCAAGTATTAGCATTTCTCCCCATAGCCCCGCATCCTTATGCTAACAACTGCATGCTTCTACAGAGGAAAAAAGGCACGGTGGATTTGGACTCTTGCCTATGGCTTAAGAGCATGGAGCGTGGCAGTGATACTCGCTTCTGGTAGTGGCACCATAGCAAGTCAAGCATCTGGTCCCTCTCTTCCCTCCTTCCTTCTTCTCAGCTGGGCTGTACTGCAGCTGGGCACGTGCGTAATTCCTCCATCTATGGTACTACTTTGTGTCAGAGCATACATTAGAATGGAAAGGTATTTGTGGAACTGCAGCTTTCCAAGTTCCTGTCTTGAATTTGTTCCTGACCACCCACGGGTTGACCCTCCTTGAGTATGTTCATTTAGAGCTGGCAATTGTGTGTACAAGGCATGAGGGATCATTTACCAATCAATCTTAAAAGAAATCCTGCTTTGTATCTGTGTACGCATGTGAGCGTAGGTGGCATAAACGGCCAATGAGCAAGTATTTCCTTACATTTTAAAGAGTGGAATACATCTGTTAGTGTAATCATATATTTTTTTTTAATACTTTTTCAAATTCTAGTAGGACTGGGGTGCAGATATATCACGTTTTGGATCGGTTACAGTGTAACGCTTAAACATTGTCTAGGTTCATAGGGACTTAATGAAGCAGCCAGTAAAGCATGATTTCAAAAAAGAAAAAAAAAAAAGAAAAAGCACACGAGTGTTTATGCTAGACTCTTCCTTCCAGCATGCCTGCTGCTGTGTGTAAGACATTCCCATGGGAGCGATCCTTTAGCAGACCTCACCAGGCAGAGGCACGTTCACTGGGGATTGCTCTGAATGAATGACCTGGAAATGGGCGTTTCAAATGACCACCGTGCGGAAGTGGAGCTGTGAGGAGTCCCTTTATGTGGCTGGCAACTCCCACATAGTGTTCATTCACACGCTCGTGGATGTGCATACGCGCACACGTACACGCCCTAACGTATGCACAAAACACACATTCATGCATGGCGAGAGAGAAGAATGGAGATACGGCCAGAAAGAGGAAACAATGATAAAATGAAAGGAAAATAGACATAGAGGGGGAATGAATAGAGATGAAGAGAAGAACAGGTATGGGGCGGGGGAGAGAGAAAGACAGTTACAGAAAGTGCATGAATGAATTTGTGTGTGTACGCGAATGAGAGAAGAGGGCACCCCACCCTACCTGACCCTCACCAGGGACCTTGGTGCGTGACATCATGTCTATTCCAGTGTGCAGACTGCATTGTTGCTCTTGACTGACTCAAACCCCCCTCCCCTTCCTCGTCTGTTTTTTTGGCTCTCGAACTCTTTTTGTTTTGTTTTCACAAACAACAAAAGGGACGCCAGGGTTTCATCAAGGCAAGAGACATCCTTCCTCCCCCCTTCCCCCCTCTACACCACCTGAATGGGCAGATCACACAAACGGGGCGGCTCCCACAGGATAACTTTACCTAGGTCCCCCTCCCACATACACACACACTCACACACACACACACACACACATACACCACCACCACGACAACCACTATGCCATCATTCATCAGTGGATCTTACAATTTAGGCTACAGCAGTGTCTCATTTTGCTAGCTTCCCAAAAGCACTGTGCTGGTACAGCTTTAGATTTGATTTCTATATTAGATACTAAATGCCTGAGGATTCTGGTGTATTATTATATACTGATGATAACCAGAGTTGCTACAGTTCCCCTGTCTATAGCTGTTTGGCCCGGAGGAGATCATATAGAAGATAAGTGCCAAGTCTCTCACAAGCTGCACTACCTGTATTTTGAACCTGGGCCAACAATACACTCTTCACCACGCTAATTATCAAAGAGGAAAATGTAAGAAATACCAGACTGCTCCTTGCTTGATGTCCTTATTCATGATTTTTTTTTTATCCCAATCATACCGTACAGCACATGTGAACTCGCTTGCTTTTGTTCCGTTCACAATGCCAAACAAGTGCCTTGCCCTATCTGGGGCCTCTCCGGACAGCAGAGTTTAGCTCACATGAAGGTCTAACTTTTTAAACGTCTGTTACCGAGTAAGCAAGTCATATCTGGTGTTTGTCTCAACTTGTCCTCTAAGCTGAGCTAATTCGCATTCTATTTTGTGTGCGCTAGACTTTCCTAAAGACACCAAAGCGGTTACACACGGCCCAGCAACACTCTGTTTTTGTTGTTGGAATCGGAATGGAAATACTGTATCTCCATTGCAAGATCCTGCGTAGCGTCTGTAACGGTTTCACCAGAAGATTTCCCAAGGGTTCCTTATATGAAGAATAGATCTGGGTGCCTAAAAGAGTCTTTTAGACTGCTAGATGGGACTGTTTGTTTCGTAAGAATATAAGTACATTGAAGCACAACAAAAACACCAGTCTAATACTTGGTAGGTCCCTCATGGGGCATGGATTCTGTAGGCAACAAACACCATTGGGTGGCACGTTGGTCTTGGGTTCGAGTCCTCATCTGGTTGGAGTTTCCATGTTATACCCGTGTTCATGTGGGTTTCCTCTGGGGACTCCAATTTCCTCCCACAGTCTTAGGTAAATTGTCTGCTCTACATTACCCTGGTGTACGAATGAATGTGTATGAACATATGCAAGTGTTTATATGCCCAGATATGCATTGGCACCCTATCCTGGGTGAACCCCCTGCTACACGATGCAGTCCTCCAGGTGGACTGTCGCTTCCGGTTGAGAGTACACTGAGTTGGTTGAGCGTCCTTGGGTTTCTTGAAAAGTGCTATATAAGTAACTACATACATACTTCCTGCAGAACGGTCCACAATTCTGTCGTGCAGCATTTTTGTGTTCCACAGCACATTGGATGGCATTCCAGATGTGTGCTCCAGTCAGAGACGTTTGTACAGTAAATGCTATTCTACGCATATGTTATATTGGATCGGATTACTTGTAGCGTGCATGTAAATGAAGATGTTATTCAGAATATTGAGTAGAGTGTACATATATAAACACCTCAATCTGAATCTGTACCCGGAATGAATTAAATCGGACTGGAGAAAATCCTTGCATGTAAACATACCTAATAATGTGCAGTGTTTATTGGCACATGGCAAATATTTGGATTGTGTTGTCTTGCCTGCAAGGTGTATGTGATATAACTGCAATGAAAAAAAAACACAACTCAAACCTATTATGTCAAATTAACAGAGGTGCTCCCTGGACACCTTGTTTGGTATTACATGAACACACATGTTCCTGTATAGCTAATGGGCACACTGTATGTTTAGTATCCATGGAAATTAAAACAACAACTCTACAGAGCGAGAATGTCTCGGGAGGAGTGAGAATGTGAAATTTAAGACGAGGTGTGTGTATGCGTGTGTGTGTGGTTGTATAAGAGAGATACAGATCAGAGGCTCCTCATTTGAATTCGGTTCGAAGTGCCAAATTTATGAATGTGTAATGTGCGTATCACGTATCGGCCTATTTTGCAGTGATAACCTATTGAATTCTACTCGAGCAGACTGACAGAGTAGCTACTTTTATGCTTGATCAAAGTGGAGTACATGTAGGATTAGGTTTAACAAGCTCCGTAAGAGCCTCGGTACACAGTGAGGCCTGACTTGAGCAATCGGGTTATTATTGTGCGGCTCAAAAGCTTAACTACTCAAATTCTGGCCGATGAAATGAGAAACACGCTGCACGAGCCTCTGGTGGGTTCCGCAAAAACTCATTAAATGGCCACAGAGAAATGAAAGTCAATAGATTTCTGTAGCAGCACTGAGGCCGCCCAGGAAACCCTGTTGTTTTATGTGGCCTGTGCGGCACCCACGAGATCGGAAGGTTTCGGAGGAGGAAGGATCTCGACCAGTTCGCTGTGTTATTTGTTTGGGAGTCACGTGTAAAAAGAAAAAACAGACAGTTTACCCCCCTTTTAGCTGTTTTCTTTCAGTCCATGAAACTGAGAGGCCCTTGGTAATGTACAACAGTATTTATCAAGGGAATCAAATCTCTTAATGGTAGTTGTCTGGAGGTTTCTGAGGTTTTGAAAAGCTTCGTGTACATTTCCACCCTGCTGAGCGCCTGGCCGCAGTGAGTGGCAGTTTTGATGCCGTTTCCAAATCTTTGTGGGTGGCTGCAGAGTCATTAGAGTCACTAGAGCTTTTTATATTATGTAATACCAACTCGTCTAATATACTTCAACCTAATATGGGGTCTCATCCCAAAAGGCTAAACTGCTAAGTACTCAACTGCAGTACATGAGATTAAACCCCAACCAGTCTTGATGGAGTCACTGGTCTTATTTTAGGTTCTGGGAGGGTTTACTGCCAAACCTCCTATCCTAAGCTGAAATGAGATCATCTCCTCTTGCTGGGGGGTTCGACCTCAGTCTGTTCTTCCCTGTGAAGCTTTTTTGGGTTGGTGGAGGATTAAGGTGATGACAATGGTTGTAACTGACCCCCATGCCAAACCCTGGTTTCTGTTTTCTTTCAGGAACTTTCCGGCCATGGAGCCAGGTTGGAAGTGCTTCCTCTGCTGTAGTCCTGCCTAAGTGTGTCCTCGGGCTATCTCACAACCGTGGGATAACTTCCACCTTGTTCACATTCACACACTGGACTCGATCAGGTCTCCAGTGTTTCGGCTTTTGCTCCGTAAACATGTTGTTTTGTGCATGTCTGAGAAATATTAGTCGGTACAAGTTACCTACAATAACAATAAAAAAAAGTCATAAATAAAGAAAGAAAAGGGGTAGTAGTAGACAAGACCACAATGCTTTGCACAATGCTCCGCAACTCTTTTCTTTCACCTCGGCTCTTGCAGTAACCGGACACCGGGTCTATTGGAGTACTGTGTTTATCTAAGCGTCTCAGAGGGACAATTCAGTGCGATTCTTTAGCGGGACTCTTTTCACTGTCCCACTATGAGAAAAAGCACACTGCTCCCATGCTGTCCATTCTTCTTACCCCAGTAATAGGTCTACTCTGATACAGAAACATCTTATCCGGACAAGGCAAGCCCATCATTCCCACCCTTGTCAAACAGACCCTGCTTCAAAACACAGTTAGCTGTGAAACTATCCAGACATTTCTAGCCTAAAAGAAGACCATCAAGCGTAATAAATCTTGTTCGATACCGAGCAAGCTCTTTGATTCAGCACTTTGGACAGCTCAAAAAAGGATGTGTAGAACACTGACCAACATATGTGGACCATCACATTCGATTAAAACAACGATTCGAACGCGAACATGAAAGCGCATCAAGGCCTGATAAAACAGGAGGAGACAGAAACACAGACTACGTAAATATACTGTATAAAAATACACACTCGCCACCCAGAAAGCGGATGAACTGGATGGGTTGGCTTGTGGCTTCGAGACGAGGATGGGTTTAGATAAACACAACCAGATTTCTGGAAAGATGATTTACATTTCGCCGCCGTCCCAGTGTGGAAGAAATAAGTCTGCGCTGAAGCTCTGGATCAGAATCCGAGATGTTTACTGTGGTAACTTAATCTGTAGCTTCTGGCAGTGCAGATAACATCACTTCTATAGTCAACCATTGATATGTGACATTTAGCAGTGTCTCTGTGCACTGTGATGACAGCAGGTAGACTGATGGCCACGACTTAGGTGGGGAGTCCACATGCTGTCAAAGGGGATGAGAACGCTTTAACAGAACCCAGATGTGGTGCAAAGGTCAAGGGTTCGACGTCCATTTCTCTTCCTCTGTCATGACAAGTGGAGTGTGTTATCACTAGTTACTAAAGTGCATCTCAATAATTTAAGCATTCTGTAACGGGACTTCCGAATTCGACTGCAATTCACCAATCATTATACATATAACATCACACACGTTTAAAATCTTAGAGACGTATAATGGTGCTGTTGTATGCCATTAGGTTTGCATGTAAAAGACTCATCTCTGAGTTTGTTGACCATTTATCTTGAGTTTAAACCCACAAAAAGTTGACGGTTTATGTTTACATTCACAGCAATAAGCACTCTGTCTTTTGCAGAGGGACTTACAATAGTGCTTCAACTGGGATTATCCCAGGCTAGTGGTGGTAGACCACCATTCAAAGCACATGAAACAGGTTACTGGTAGCCAATCGAAAATTACAACTACAAGTACAAGTTCTATACCCTATAGTACTCCTAGACTGTGCGAAACCTGTGGAAAAAAACAAGACCATACATACAATAACTGTGGTAAGTGCAGTAAGACCTGAAGGTAGTGCTGAATGTGTCTTCAGAAGGTGTTTAAAGATGGCGATTGATTCTGCTTTAGAGACACTCAATGGAAGTTTGATCCATCACCTTGGAGCCAGGACTGTGAAAAGTCTAGATGCTTGCCTACTATGTGCCCTGGATGATGGTTGGTCAAGTCGAGCCACCAGTGGTGTGATGGGTCAAGTCGAGCCACCAGTGGTGTGATGGGTCAAGTCGAGCCACCAGTGGTGTGATGGGTCAAGTCGAGCCACCATTGGTGTGATGGGTCAAGTCGAGCCAACGATGGGGTGATGGGTCAAGTCGAGCCACCATTGGTGTGATGGGTCAAGTCGAGCCAACGATGGGGTGATGGGTCAAGTCGAGCCAACGATGAGGAACAACAGGGTTTCTTAGTGCAAGGTTCACGTATACTTTACAAATAAGCTCCTCAATGTTATGTGCGGCTAAGCTTAACATGGTTTGGCTAGCTCCAGGCTGATTTAAAATGCAGCTGCTAGAGTTCTCACCATAAGCAAAAGAAGATAACATGTCACCCCAATTCCTAGGTCTTTACACTGGCTATCAAATGACTTCAAGGTATTACTAGTCTATGGATTGCTTAATGGTATAGGACAAGAATATCTGTCTGACCGGCTGCAGTGTTATGAGCCGGGCAGATCCAGATCACTAGGATCTAGTCAGTTAGTTCTGCCTCAGATCTGCCTTAATTGGAACCAGTTGTCAGAGGATATTAGGAGTGCTCAGGTACTAGATCTTTTTAAATCGTAAGTAAAAACGTCCTAGTTTGTCCAGGCTTTCGGCTCAGGTTATACACGGCTCCCTCGGGTCCTGTAGAACTGTTTTAATAAATTAAAGCATGATCAATGTTTAATGTGATTTATACAGTTTTATTTTTATATTAGAAAGTGAACTATTTGCCTATTGTGCTTGCACACAGAGGAATGTGACCTCCGCAATTAAACCCATCCGTGCAGTGAAACACACACACACACACACACACACACACACACACACACCAGTGAACACTAGGGGCAGTAAACACACTTGCCTGGAGCGGGAGTTCAGCCCCAAACCACTGAGCAGTTGGGGAAGTTAGGTGCCTTGCTCAAGGGCACCTCAGTCATGTCTTGTCCTGTCCGGGATCGACTGGTTCTATCGACTGGTTCTGGGGACGGCTGCCCTATTATATTATATTTCTATTATATTATGTTTTATTTAGGTTTTATATTTAAAATCTTTTATTTTATTTTATATATTTTTTTATATTTTTTAATATAATAAAAGTAATTTAGTTTTAAAATGAAATGTAGTTAATTTTAGCTTTTTTAAAATTAATTGTTTTTGTAACTTTTTGTTTTTATTTGTTAGCAAAGACCTTCCTGAACATATTCAGTAGTAAATATAAAATTACCAAAAAAAAAAAAAACAAAAAAAAAAACGTAATGAAGTTTGGTGTTCATTGCCACAAGCTTGCGGAGTCTCGCTAAGATAGTCATTATACTGGTGTACCGGGTTTGTTTTTGGTACTTCTGTGTATAGGCTGATCAAATCTCACACTATATCAATATGTCCCTTAATTTTAATGTTGTACATAAATGGAACATTGTGCACTTTAATAGCTATCTACTTTCAATTTAAAACAATGAGATCTCGGTATTGTCTATGACAGTAATACGCTCAGACCTTGAGAGAGACGTTGCCATGTAGTCTCCATTTAGTCCATAACCCATTCATTAAGATGTAAAGTGGAACAGGCAGAAGCAATGAGAATTCCCTCAAGGCCTATAATGGTAAACCCTAAATTGCAGGGTTTGGTTAGGTCTGGCCAGCGCTCATCACGTAATGACTGTACTCATAATCATCACCACTCAATATCAAAACAAGCCTCTGAATGAGACGGATGTTCTTATACAATAAAGAAGATTATTGCAAAGCATTATTTTTCTTGCTATAAAAAGCTCGGTTGAGATGAAAATGGGGTCAGCACTGTTGCACTGTTACCCTGACCACTGCGCTAAAAATGCAGCATGGATCCTTTTCATGTTGCAGAGTGTCTGAGGGAATGGAATAATTTGCAATGCTGTTTATTTCCATTACGCAACAGGGACATTTCCGGACCATGGAGACAGCTGTGAAAACCAATCAGATTTCTGTGGTTTTTAATAACAACAGTCATAGCCTATAATATCCAATCATTTGTACCCTGAAAATGCCTGCAGGATTGGAATTCCCAACTTTAGACCACTCTTTTACTCTTTTTACACAATTTAACCTCTGTGCACTAAACCCTGAGTGTCATGCCAGAAGGTTGTTGTTTAAAGAAAATGAATGCCTTAATGTTTGTCACATTTACAGCATTTGGCAGGCGCTCTTATCCAGAGCAACTTACAAGGTTACTGCTATTACAGGAGGCCAACATAGTGTTAGGAGTCTTGCCTAAGGACCCTTATTGGTGTAGCACAGACTGGTTGTCCAGACCAGGAATTGAACCCCGGTCTCTCACATGGGAGCCAATGATGTTACCACTGTACCACACCAACCAACACATATACACTGAAGTGCCTGTACACCAGTCTAATACTTGGTAGGTCCCCCACAACGTTGTGGAAAAAATATGTACACAATAAGCACCATACTTCCTACCAAACGGTCCACAATTCTGTTGTAGCACTTCTGCATTTCAAAGCATGTTGGTCTAGAGATTTGGTGACTTAGACAGACTCAGATGAGTGTTCATCAAACCATAATATATCGTCTCTAGACGTGTGTGATGGTGCACTGTCCTGTTAGAAAAGGTCAAACCCTTTAGAATATGAACGGGTGTAACTCGTCAGAAAGCAGGCACACATAGTGAGATGTTTCTAGGTGTACCAGGGGTCCTATGAGATGCCAGCTAAATAAACCTCATACCATTTTGGAGCCAACGCCATCCTATGTATTTTGCATAGGCTTGTCTGTATCTGTTTTTTTCTGGCTCTTGTACATTACAGCACTTTTTTTTTTTTTTTTCACATAACCCAGCGTGTTAGGAAGTTAAGGTCAAAGCGCAAAGTCAGCCATGATGTGGTGACTCTGGATCAGAAAGCATTAAAGGCCTTGCTTAAGGCTGCAACAGTGGTAGGTGGTGGTGGTGCTTGAGCCCCTGATCTTCTGAGCAGTAACCCAGAGCTTTAACCATTGAGCAATCACTAAAGCACACGTTCTAGGTTGCTTCGTCATGATATATAAAAAAAAATTGTTAATTAGCACCAGCATACATAAGGGTTTCCCTGAACTGCCACGGACAAATTAAAGAAAAACAAGGCTGTCGTATTCGGTTTAGCAGTTCAGGGTTGTGAGCACCGGTAACTCTGCCTTTGTTTATAGTCAAAGCAGCTGTTCCACTCAGTGTAATGTAAGACAAAGCTGAATTTGCAGGACAAACTTCCAATATCTCTTACAGTTGGCTTCATTATGATAATTGGCGGCAAGTTCATTTCGAAATGACTTTCATATGAGAAGTCTATGTGCGGAAAACCCCGTCCTAGAACTTCAAACAAATGTTGGCGAACGGGAGACAGGACAGCGTCGCACTTGCATGTCTTTTCCCCAGGTCCTGAATGATTTGCTTAAATCACCTGGATGGGATCCTAGCCGAAAAGCGTTTGCAAACCCGAGAATACATTAAGCAAACCAAAAGTGGTGTAACTGGCGGCATTGGTTAGAGTTCACACAAAAAGGCTGTTGAGATGGAGGTAACCTAAAACAGACAAAGGGTGTTAAAGTTAAGCATTAATTTGACCAAAAGCCATCTCGGATTTCACTGCAGGATCTCTGAGGGACAGTGATGTCCTTATCTTCTGCTAATTGTGGTCTTTACCTGAAAGTCCCCCTAGGGAACTTCCCTACCATCCGAAGTACGTGCCAAGTTTTGCTGGCGGAAAATATGATTAGATATCACATAGCTGTCTGCCAGCCTCTAATGAATGCCTTGTTCTAAGCCGCCAGAAGATGTTGAGGGATCAAGATGGGAACTATTTCTTGACAAATAGTAATCAGTCGCAAATTCAACCTTTACCATTGAACATTTAAATGCGTCCACTTGAAGGGAGTAAATACTGTTGTGGATCGTCTTAAAACGAGTATTACTCTTGAGCGCAGACACAGTAGGGCATTATTAAACAGAGCGATTCCCATGGCTCTGAAGTTCTCACAGAGATCAGGGTCTTTCCAGCTTCAAGTATCATTAATGGTAGGTTTCTGCCCTCCTGTGGTCATCTTGCCTACTCCTCTACCATACTTCAAAAGCCCAGGTAGCACAGAACACCACTTCTGGCTCTTCCAGTTTATGCGGACATATGCATAGAGCTACTACGTAAAAAAAAACAGACCTATGGCAAGGTAAAAGTGTGGCTTGACTATCTTTGCTGGTGCTTTGTGGTGCTTTGTCCCATACCCCCAGACAGAATGAGCTGTGGGTTCTCATGTACAGCTGCACAACACTGTGCAGGAAATGTAGTTCATAAACAGGGCCTACTGGAGTAAAAAGAGTCAATGGTCTTGTGTTTCATGCCACCCCAATCCCCAAGCCAATTGAAAAGCTGTTACTCATGTGGCTTGGAGGGAGGGAAAGCCTCTGTTTCTACTCTGCTCTGTTTTCGTGTCTGTGTATACAAAATTTCATGTGGAAAGGGATTTAAAACGCATGGGTCACAACGGCATGGTGGCCGAACTCTCGAGGCTGGTTCTGGTGCCAAATCCACATCACAGGAACACAAGTTTCGCAAACATGCAAACATCAGTACAGACTCATTTCACAAACAGTGTCTGCAGAGGTCTTTTTCCCAGACTGGTCTTGCTTCTTAGGAAATGAGAATAGAGGACAAAAAGGAAACAAGTCCAAGATGCGCAGCAAGATATCTGGCGCTCAAAAAGCGGATTATTCCCAACACCATTCTGTACAGTGGGTTTATTCCTTTAACCAAATCCTTCCAATAGAGACATACACTGAAGTGTCAGAAAAACTGACACATAAACGCCACAATAATATGGGGTTTGTTTAGCTGGCATTCCATTGTACATCTATAAACATCTCAGAAGGAGATGAGATGTCTACAGACACCAAATTATGGTTACAGGAAGACTGAGTTTGGGGTATTGCCATTCCCACCAAGTCACCAGACCTCAACATTATCAAACACATCTGGGATGCTGTTTAACACACTGTGGAAGACAGAAATCCTCAGAATACAACATCAGTTGTGGACCATTCTACAGTAAAGTATGGTGTTCACTGCCTACTGAATATTTTCGTCCATGCCCGGTGGGGGACCTACAGTAATAACATAGTTCCTACATCTGTAAGCCAGTGTAAAAGGAGCATTTCTACTGAAAAATGATAACTGAAAAAAGCTCATTTACTTAGTCAGCAGATTTACTAGCTTGTATTAATACTAACTTCCATCAATTTTAAATGAACTTTTAAATGAATTAAACTGTGAAACAAACTAGGACTATACTTGAGCTCGTCCATAATTTCTTGCAGCGCTACACATTATGAATAATTATGCCTAGTCATATGTCTTCAATATTAACATTACAATTTATTAAAAGAGCTTAAGGCAATACTCCATGATCCTTTCTAAGATCTGAGATTGTAATCAGAAATGACATTTTTTCCAATGCCTCGAGAAAAACAGAATTGATTTAACTCATATGCAAAGTGTGAGATCACCAACGCATCACCAGAACAGCACTGCCCGGTCTACAGGACATCTACTCCAGGCGCTGCAGGTCATCATCTAATCGCAGCATCAGAATCATTCACCATGCTGAACCATAATCTTTTGCAGTGGTTACCCCTCTGGGAAACATCTCTGCTCCATCAGGACCAGGACCGAGAAGCTAAGAAGGAGGTTTTTTTTTTAGCTCCACAGGCTATACATATTATAAACAGTGAAAAAAACCTACAACATACCACACTTGCATGTGTACAGGACGCCGCTGAGGGCTATATACAGTACTGTGCAAAAGTCTTAGGCACCCTATAGTGTGTTTAGTACAACTTATAGACATTTATTTTATGAGTTCTGCATTATTGAGTCAGTACAAATCATTTTAGATTTCCAAAAATTACGAATAA
>JAOVVF010000039.1:24116327-24140332 GCA_028565595.1 Duopalatinus emarginatus | reverse complement strand
TTTGTCTTTCACATAGTAAAAACTTCTTTACAACATTTCTTTGTATGTGCCTAAGACTTTTACACAGTACTGTATGTTCCTACTCTTCTGCCCCCAAAGAAGCTTTACAGAAACACAAAATCCCGATTTTTACATTTATATAAACTTTCTTACTATTCCCGACAAGTAAGCAGCCAGTGACAGTGGTTAGAAAAACCTCTCTGTGATGACAAGAGCAAGAAACCTTGAGAGGAACCAGACTCAACAGGAAACCCATCCTCATCTGTGTGGCACGGATAGTGTGATTATAAATAATCCCTAACCATATAAAATAGCGATTTAGCACAACCAATACTCAAATAATTCACACTATTAACAGCTTCACTAACCGAGTTAACTGAGTTAACCGCTTGATGATGGCATGCTTGAAGCTTCTTTTTTAATGCGTATAATATTAGACTTTTGAAGTCATAAGTCTATAAGTTAATATTAGACTTTTGAATCATACGTGTTACTCAAAATGCATATGCTTTGTAAAAAGCTATATAACTTGCGAGTTTCATCTGTACTCATTGAGATGAAGAAAGTGAACTCTCAGAGACCCCCAGATGGCAACAATGTTAACTGCCGATCCTGTTGTCTGTATTCAAGACTCACAGTTATGCTCTGATGGGATTCATTTACATTCTGAATCTTTTTGAAATTCAATTACACTTAAAAGCCTTGTTGCCCCCCCCTCCTCCCCCCCACTAATTAATTCAAAACAAGAACTAAAAACAAAAGATGCACAATGAGATGATGCTGTTCTTCATGGTCACAGTATCCCATTATGTTAAACAACTGCTGTGGGTTCGAGATCAGGGGCATATAAATCAGCGATCACTCTCAGCAGTGCTTTTGATGTCTAGAAGCATCTCATTAAAATAAATAAATACATAATAATATGGCGCTATTCAGGATTCAGCACTAAACTATTACATTTGTTCAATCAGACTGGCATTTTCATGACTCTGTCTACCTCCAAAAGTGAATCAAGCTTTCATTTTAATATTCAATACAATATACACTGAAGTGCCAGAGACGAGCCTATGAAAAATATATAGGCTGGTGGTGGCTTTATAAATAGTATAGGGTTTGCTTAGCTGGCATTTCATGGGACCCCTGGTACACCTACGAGCGTCTCAGACATATAAACGCGATTTGTACTTCCTTTCTTACACCTGGTCATGTCCTGCATTCATTCTAATGGGCTACCGACAGGATAATGCAGTGCCGGGCGCATCTAGAGACGTTATATTATGGTTTGAGGAACACTTATCTGAGTTTGGGGTTTTGGTCACCAGATCGAATACAATCGAATATTGAATACAACAGAATTGTGACCTGTTTTGCAGGAAGTACGGTGTTCGATGGCTACAGGATATTTTCGCAAGCTCATCCACAATTCTGTTGTACTCCAAGGTGTAGGACTTCTGTGTTCCACGCATGCCATTCCAGATGTGTTCAATAACGATGAAATCTGGTGATTTAAGTGGGAGTGGCAAAAGGTCCAATGGAATGCCAGCTGAACAAACCATTCCAGAGCCACCACTAGCGTGTGTATTTTACACAGGCTCATCTGTATGAGGTACCAGGTGTGAGTGTGTCCTGTCCATGATGTAGGCTCATAGCATTCACCCGATGCAATCAACTCAAAGAACATTTCATTTGAGACTGTAGTCTGGAAACGCATCCATCTCAGTAGCTGTATACATTCCTCAAGCAACCCAGACCAGACCACCAAAACAAAACCACATTTTGAGCGATTTTGTATTGACGCCATAATCAAAGGATAATTGTGACATCTAAACACTTTAGCGTTTGGCAACACTCTTGGTCTCGCAGACTATATATTATCCCGAGTCAACCACTGTTACTGTACTTGGCACTCGAGTTACAAATAAGTGGCCAGTTCTTCTGAAAGTTCTTGTGAAGTTAGAGTAGGAATCTGGAATGACAGTAAATACAGGTTCACCAAAGCTATGTAATAAGCTATGTATTATTTACAATTGACTACTGTGTTGTGAATCACATACATACAGAGATATAGAGGCAATCAGGTGGGAAACCCCTCTAACATGGCACCCAGGGAGCAATTCTGGCTTAGGTGCCTCATTCAAGGACACATCAGTCGTGGCTTGTCGGTTGAGGGGATCGAACCGGCGACCTTCTTGTTACAAGGGTGGTTTCTTAACCGTAAGCTCACTTGATAAAATGATCACTGTAGACTTACTGTAACTGATTGACAGGAGTGTACCTGATGCCATCCTTTTTTGTTCAGGTGTGTTGTGTGTTCTGAGATGCTTTTCTGCTTACTACGGTTGTAAAGAGTTGTTATTTCAGGAACTGGAACTGTGGACTGGCTGTCATTTTGACCCAATTTAAACATTCTGCTCCAAGCTCTTTCTAGGCATTTTTTGTCCATTGAACTGGGATACAGGACTCCAACTTTGGTAACGGAGGCAAGTGTGTAGCCAGGAATTCAATTTTGTTTAATTTTGTAAGCTGTTCACTGAAAGGCACTTGACTGACGGAGACAAATAAATCCTAGAATCTGGTACCAAGAACCATACCATGGTCAAAATAACACATGACCAGGAAGGAGTTAAGGGTTACAATAACATCCAAGAGGTCAAGCTCAAGTAAATATCCTAGTATTAACAAACCTTTCACCTCTAAAGGGTGTTTTCACACCTGCACTTTTTTAGTCTGGTTAAATCGGATTACGTTTCGCTTTCATCTTTGGTGCGTTTCCTTCAGGCAGATGTGAATACAGTAATTAGACTCAGAGCCGGACAAAATCAACCGCACCGAGACCTGAGAAAAGAGATGGTCTCGCACCCGTCCTAAACGAACTCTGGAGAGTTTTGTTTGAGGCATGAACATGATCTGACCTCGATTTGACCTATTTTAAGACGTACCCTCCTTAACTGATTCGAACCAGAGTAAGAGAACTATGGGTTCGGCCATGGTTTTCCTTGAGGCTCTGTTAAATATTGAAATGCTAATCACTGAGTAAGTGTAGCTCTGAGAACTGAGCATGAGTCTGGCAACCACTCGACCCACTCACAGTTCATCAGCATTATATCCAGACTTGGAGGGTAGCAAAATTGTCCACATAATATAACGTAACACTAATCAAGGCATATAATGTCAGTGAAGTTAGGAATTGTGTGGTCACAGATATACAGGGAATGTACACTGAAACACCAGAGAAACTGGAGAAAAATAATAATAAAATAAAAAAAAAACCTGGCACAGATTGGCGATGGCTCCATGAAGGCATGGGGTTTATTTAGCTGACACTCTATGGGCTCCCTGACACCCGTTCATGTCCTGCATTCAATCTGAAGGGTTTGGCCTTTTCCAACAGGACAACACGCCGCCCCATGTCTAAAGACGCTGAATTATTATTCCCACCTAAGTCACAAGATCTCAGCGATGCCATGCAACCCTGGTGGTCCAGCAGTCTAATACTTGGTAGGTCTTCAGGCGCATGGACTCTACAAGGTTCCGGAAATGTTCTGTCTGCAATAAACACCATATTTCCTCCAGAACGCTCCACAATTCAGTTATATTTGGAGATGTTTGTGTTCCACAGAGCATTGCGTGGTGTCCCAGATGTGGTCAAGGACATTGAGATCTGGTGACTTGAAATCACAAGTCATCTGGTGGAAATGACAAAACCGCAAAGCGCAAACTCAGATCAGTGTTCCTATAATTATAATTTAGCGTCTCTAGGTGTCTGGTGATGCACTGTCCTGTTAGAAGAGGCCATCAGAATGAATGCAGGACATGAACTGGTGTAACTTGTCAGAAAGGAGACACACATGAGGTTCACTTGTCAGAGTTTGTAGACGTACCAGGGTCCCATGGAATACCAGCTAAACAAACCCCATTCTGTTATGGAGCCACCACCAGACTATGTATTTTGTATAGGCTCATGTGTACAGGTTTTTCCTGGCACTTCACTGTATATTTGAAAATATATTTGGTCGTTCACAAATCAGTGTTTCCCTCATGATAGCAAATGTAAAATTCAGCAAATGTCAAGAGCTTCAAATGACAGGCCATAAATTATATCAAAGCAAGAGTTCGGTTGTGTTCAGCTCTGCAGGAAACAGTTCCAGATATTCATTCATGGATTTAATTACTCCTGATGCATTTTGGCTTGTAGGCAATTATGAAGTCTTTGTTCTCAGGGAACTGGGTTGCATGGTAGTTACTAACATCCTAGCATGCCTCTTTCAGTGAAACAAACCGATACACAGAGCTAGACCACATACTTGCTGCAATGTGGAGACAAATGTGCATGACTTAACACCAAGTGCCTAAAAATAAGCATCAAAAAGAGACCCATCGATTTGAAAGGCATGCTTCTGTAGAGAAAATAATTACAGGACACACAGAAACTCAAACACGCTAATGTCCAAATCCTTTATTGTCATTTCACCAAGCCTTACAGATGTTACAGTCTCAGTCCTCATTACATTCACAGAGTCCTGAGCTTCCAAATGTTCCCAGGCTTTATTTGATGCTACTGTTGGTCATGGTTTGAGCTTTGCAAACTCCTTTCCCGGCAACTTCGAAGGCAGCTCCCTTGTAGGTTGCGACGCACTGGTTATCGGTGCGCAAATCGGGCTGCACCTGCTCCCACACTTTCTTCTTGGGGTTCAGCTCTTTATCAGGTTCACCTGGATCAGACAAGCAAGCGAGAGGGACAAGCAAGTAAGCTTTAGTTGGTGGACTAGGAGGTACGCTGTGATTAAGGTCGGAGGGGTTGATTCAAAATCCGGACTGCTTTTAAATAATTTGAGACATGCAAAGGGGGAATTTTTATCTAGATTCAGTGGCAATGTGGATGTCCGAGAGCCGAGTCAAAACACAGACTGCTTAAAAAAAAAAACCCCACACAATGTTCAAGGGAGTGCGTTTCCTTGCTAGTTACCCGGTCTTGCGATGCTCCTCTCCACCAGCTAAAAACTCAATGGCAATTTCTTTGGGTAACTTGAAAACATGTTCTAATTCCTTACATGCCACAAAGAAGCTATAAAGTGGTGCAGGCACTTAAAGGACCAGTTCCATGCCACACAATGAGCTCAGCCTGTGGCCAATAAATGTAGAAGAGATGCTGAAAAACAAGGTGATGGGATCTGGAAGCAGATCAAACTACATTCCCAGTCATATGACCTGGAGAAGATCCTAATTGGAACGTTCTTGCGTGAAAACCAAACAGCTGGCAACTTATTCCAAATACGGCACATTCCTTTTAGGATATCTGGTTCGTATATAATGCTACATCCCGCCTCTCCAGCGTTAGATGCGACACCTCGTAAAGTAAGAACGCCAAGCAGATATGAAAAGAACCAAACAAGGTGTCGAATTCCTCAGCACAGTAAACTTCTTGTTAATGAACCCGTTTGTTGACTCGTTTTAGGACAGCTCATTCTGCGAGACCTAGAGAAAGAGCTGCGTCTCTTTAGGGATGACCCCAATATGCCTCTAATCAGGATAATAAATCCCTGACTCGCGTTCTGGTTGGATAGACACGTCGCAAAAAAAGCAGCTGGAGAGAGAGAACAGGGAGGAAGAAAGCAGGAAGATGAAAGTTTTCAAAAGCTGATGAAAGCGTGGGACAGAGTCTCTCAAAAGAGTCCTGCTCTGGGTCCAGAACGAACCAATTCGCTGGAAAACTCCGGGGTCAGCCATGACACCTTCGGTCACGTGACCCACTCTTCCAGCTTTAACAGCACAAAACGAACTCTCGGTCGCAGTGCTGTGATGTGATGTTCAGGCATGTGGCCTGCTTTTATTTTTGACTAAACCTTGTTTTAAGGAGAACATTTCAAAGGGGATTCCCTGCACAGTAAACCTTTAATCTGATAAAGGCAGGAGGGAACATATGCTCCCATTATCTCAGGATGTGTCTGGATAACAACAGAACACCATACTATTTTTCAGATGAGATCACATTTTCATTTAGCTCATCGATAAATCATACGTGAATTACGTTCAGAAGAAAAACGACAGAACTGTTATCCTGTTATTATTTTGCACCTGGAAATCCCTGGAAAGTGACTCGGTCCCCAGGCTCCGCCCCGCTGGGTGGGTCCAGGATCTCCACCTTGTCCGGACTGCTGGCACACATCACCATGGCCTGAGAAACCACCCCTCTCATCTTAGCCGGCTTGAGGTTACATAAAAGCACTGCCATGCGGTTCTGCATCTGTTGGTACAATGTGAACAGTTTCATGGTCAGAGGGACTGTGACATAAAGGTTTCTAAAAAAAAAAAATAATAATAATAATAATAATAATAAAAAAAAGTCCACCAACGTTTTGCTAGTGAATATAAGAAGTGATTAACCTAGCGTGCTCTGCGTTCAACCCATTTAACCCAAGGGGCAGTGAACACTCTGACCCCGGGGAGGCAGAGGCCCATATTTACAGTGCCTGGGGAGATGTTGGGCGGTTAGATGCTTTGCTCAAGGGCCGTTCAGTCATGTCCTGTTGGTTCGGCAAATCAAACTGGCAACCTTCCAGGACAACCTCACAAGACCAGTTCTCTAACCTCAAGCCACATCATAAGGCAAAGACTTCATTTACTAAAATTTTAAGATGACTTTTTTTTGGTACAAACTTCTTTCAGGAAAATGTTCGCTTTGGTTTTCAGCTTCCTACATTAACAATAATCGGGTGATTGTGGTTTCCGGGGATTTTAGCCTTCACCTCTACATCCTACAAGAGCTTTATTTATATTATGCCAGGACCAGACTACACGATTGTTTTGTCCTTCATGATGGTTACTATGTCAGATTAGTGCCGTAATATCACGCTGGGTCTTGGTTGAGACGGGCAACACTACACATTTTATTTAAATCTTCTCTCACGTTCTTGTGCGAGTTCGCTGGTATTTGGGGAAGGAGGTATAGAGTCAATCAAGTAGACGTACTGTGAGGTATACCGAAGGTTTTGTTGCTGAAAAGCAATATTTGAAAAGTGCATGGGAACTTTTCAACAGTTTTACTAAACTTTCCTCGCCTGAGAACTACAACTACTCTCTCTCGCTCTCTCCTTACTGAACATACTGCAATCCTATTGGTCAGTGTCAGGAAACCTGTTGTGGAAGATGTGAAACTAGACGGAAAAATCACAAAGTTCTTTAATCTGTAATTGTGTCAGACTACATGACCATTCATCGTTCCCAATGCTCACATTCAGGTGCGACGCTGGAAACGTATCGGCCATGACACATCCGGGTCAGGATCGGTCTGAATTTGTGTAGTCTGACTCCGGCATTAGTCAGGTTTTTCTAGAGGAGGACGTGTAGATGTGCAGTTCCATTTTCTTTTGCCAATTAAAGTCCTAATTGGAAATGATACAGTGTTGTATTCAGATAATGAACACCTGAGTGATTTGGTTCAGAATACTTTTTCACTGATGCCAAGATGAATATTTTACACACACACACACACACACACACACACACACACACACAGGATCTTCTGTGGGATCAGTCTAGACCATCTAGTCTTCACCCCTTACACACAGTACTGAGCCTCTGGTTGCCCCCGAGGCTGTTGCTAGTGCGCCGGTTGTCCTTCCTTGGACCACTTGTGGTAGGTATTAACCACTGTATATTGCAGCACACCCCACAAGACCTGCTGTTTTTGGATCTGACCCAGGATCAGGATTTGGATCTGGACCTGTATCAGTAGTTGAATTAATACCATCCATACATCTATGTTTTCCTATAAGGAGACATTTACGGCGTATGGACTCTCCAACATAAGCGTTTTTGTAACTAGACAAATATAAATCTGTTTTTCCAGCACAAAGTTTTCCAGTGCAGATGAAGCCCTCAAGTGGGGAAAATAAAAAGATAATATTAAGATAAAAGACAAAGATGAATGCTGGTGAGCTGATATGCAACAGAAGTGACGGCAGGAACCAATTTATTTCTTGGATGTTTCACGAACGAATAAATAAAAAATTATAGCATGCTGTTTAACAAAATTGTGTAATCATCGGATACGGTATGAAGAAATGCCGTGGAATCGTCATGTCACATTGTATTTGATTATTTTCAATAACAAAGCTCCTGTTGGAGTTTATCCCTCCGATACCGAATTCTCCGATCTGTAGCGTCGGTGCTTTATAAGAATTAAAGGCAAAGCTTTTAAACATTTCTGGCATGTAAGAGCCATGAGGATGCAGGACTCTGTGCTTTGTGCTTTTGGGGTAACTGACTGTTCAATCTGTTATTTTCTGTTTGATTAACTTCGTTATGTTCCAGAAGAAATGGACAGGACGGAAAATTGCAGAGCAGGATGTGTTCTTCAAAGCGCAGCATGAAGGATTTAAAATTTGGATTCAGGTGCATGGGCAGTAACAAGGCCAAATGACGCACAGAGGAGCAACTTTCTAACGAAAGCATGAAGCAGGCTTTTAAAAAAAAAAAAAAAAAAAAAAAAAAAAAAAAAAAAAAAAACATACAACATGAAAAACAGGCCACAAGACTTTAAAATAGGTCAAGGTTAGGGTGTGTACCTTAAACCATTAAATGCAAGGAGCTAATGGATAATAATGATGATTATCAATAACAATAATAATAATAATAAAATGAATACAAATTCTAGCATTATTAACAATAAAAAATTTACTAATAATAATGACAGTAATAATAGCAATGATAATAACTACAGTATTTAATACAAATTATAATAATCATCATCAACAAGCTAAAGTTTCAGGTAAGGTTGCCTGAATTCAGAGCAGGGCAAATAATTAAGAAAAAGACTTAATACAGGGACATCCATGTCTAACAAATTGGTCTTGTGACTGGAAGGTTGCGGGTTCAACCCCCTGTACTGACAAGGCACGAGTGAAATGCCCCTGAGCAAACCACATAATGCCCCACGGCTTCCAGGTAACTGATGACTGTGGCTTTTCCCCAGTGCGTGTGGGTCAGTAGGATAGGGTGGTCACACGTATTGGTAATGTGATAGGTATGATAGGTTGATATACATTAAGCACTCTATCTGTCCTTCTTATATGTTCCCTCTTTCTTTGTTTCTTACTTCCTCTGTCTGTTACTTTCTCACTTTTTCATTCTCTCATTTTTTCACTTTCTCTCTTCTTTTTCATGTGAAGCTGTGGCTCGAGGTTAGAGAATCGGTCTTGTGGCCAGAATGTTGCCAGTTCTGTCTTTAATCCTGCTCTGGACACACTGTAGACTCTGGACAAGTGTGTGTTCAGTAGCATGTATGTTTCTATAGGTCATATTTCTCTGTGTGCAAGCAGAGTGGTCCGTCACTTCACTTCACTTCACTATACTGGCTAGGCAAAGAACTGAGGTTGAACACTGGGAGCTGTTTAAATACTGAATAATGATGTACAACGTAAAGCCTGTTTAGTGACGACGTAAAGTTATAATAAGCATCATAAATATTTCACATTATACCTGAATAGAAACTAATTAAGCAGCACAGACTGGTTATTTTGGTATAATAAAGTCAACTGTTCTAGATTAAACAAACCTCAGACAAATCTCTCCTTTGTCCGATCACACTGCCGTCTAAGCACCATGTGAGAGAACGTCTGAGTCAAGCTCTCGACAGACCGGCCCGCTGTTATCTGACCACTGCTTTACTAATACCCAGAGGACAGCTCAGAGGGATGAAGTAGACAGACTGTAATTAAGCTTAGCGACTGAGTACCAGGGGTCTACTAAACAAATCATAAACCCTATGAAACACAGAGGACTCGACTGAACGTAACGTTAGCAGGAACACGCTGAACCGTGACGGCCGCGTTGCCGCAGACAATTTATTGCGATTAAGCATGCTTAATAAAACGAAAAGACCTTTCACGCAGTCTGTTCTGACATTCGGGGATTAGAAGCGCAGCGGCAAAAACACAGGCCTTATTCCCCCCCCCCACCAAAAATAACAAAAATGGAGCAGTCCCTGCTGTGCTGCTGCTGGTGATGATGTATTGCAGCACTTGGAGATTTCATGACTTGCTCCAAAATAAACATCTGCAAAGAAAATAACTGTGTCACTGCTTCATGAAGGGACTCGATTGAAGCTGCTGTGACTTCAGTGAGATGTGAGGAGACGATCGCTGGACAGTGTGTTGTTTGTGACTATCTGAAGGATGATCGCGAGATTTGTTAAAGTGATTTCAAATTTGCTGAAGACACTACACGTCAGGATCGGACTGTTCTGTCTTCTCGTCCAGTGATCATAAAGAAAAATAACAGAGCCATCAAAACAAAAGTGACTTTTCAAAGGGTTTTGGACAAAATGATGGGCATTCCCTCAAAAAGAGAAGACACACACACACACACACACACAGTACAGACACACACACAGTACAGACACACACACAGTACAGACACACACACAGTACAGACACACACACACACACACACAGTACAGACAGACACACACACACACAGTACAGACAGACACAGACACACACACACAGACACACACACACAGTACAGACAGACAGACAGACAGACACACACACACACACACACACACACACACAAAGAATATTCATTGCCCTGATAGTGAACACATATTTACACATTTTTTACTATGTATTCTAATTTCATGTTGATGATTTTCTGTATTTTGCTATATTATTATTACCTCATTATTAACATAATGAATAATGATTATTATCATTACTGTTATTACTTAATGTTAATAATCATTCATGTTTTGATGCTTTGACAACTGTGTGTAAATACAATCATACCAATAAAGATCTGAGAATGGGGAGGGGGGTAATTTTGTTACGTTTTTGTAATTTTGTTACTTTTATTGTAGTAATGATGTGGCAATACTGTTCTGTATACAGTCATGCCAATAAAGCTACAATGAATCTTGAATATAGAGAAAGAGAGGGAGAGAGGGAGAGAATAAGAAGATGCATTAAAGAGCATCAGAACATTAAGGAAGCAACCGTGGGCTTATGACCCGGAAAGTTGCAGGTTCAATCCCCGTACTGATGTGACACAACTGAAGTGCTCTTGAGCAAGCCACCTAATCCCCTCAACTGCCATTGATGTGTGTTCACTGCCCCACTCTGGTGTGTTTCACTGCATGGGTGGGTTAAATGCAGGTCAAATTCCTCTGTGTGCAAACACAGTAGTTTAATCACTTCATTTTCACTTACATTAATTCTATAAACTCAAAACCAGGGGACCAGTCTGAAGGGCAGCTGTGACCTAGTTGTTAGGAAGCCCCGGGTTCGATCCCCACACAGGGCAAAACACGAACAAGTTGCACTTGAGCAAGGCACCTAACTCCCCCAACTGCACTGTGGTCTGGGGCTTCCCCCGACTCTGGGCAAGTGTGTTCACTGCCCCCTAGTGCTCACTGGTTTGTGTGCGTTTTGCTGCACGGATGGGTTAAATGCAGAGGGCACGTAGGCAAGTATTTCACTTTCACTTCTGCTGACACTCTGAAACACTGCTGCAGTGCTGCTTTGTGCTTTAGGCTGCCAGAAGGCGAGTCACCTGCTCTAGTGGGACGTGTTTGACGAGGCCGCTGACTACGGTGCGCATCGCCGCTTCACCCACGTCCACCTCCTCCACGTACAGTGCGTCCGCGTCCGGGTGCTTCTTCGCCGTGACGATCCGGCCCACACGCAGGTCCAAACGAGACACGTCCACCTTGGCGTCCTCCTGCGGCGGAGGCGCCTTCTTCTCCTGCTTGTCTCCTGAACATTCACACACACACACACGATTGTACTCAAACAATTAGCACTGAATCAAAGAACGCCTGACGTATTGCAAGAGCTGGACAGCATCCAACAGAACTGACGCTAATTCTTATAATGTGCATCATTAGTCTAATTTGCAAGCTTATTATGTGGATTACTTTAGAGTGACTTTCTCAACGAAACATCATATCGGCACTGACATGAGGTTGATCAAAGCACGTCAGGGATGACTATTTATTTGATTATTTATTTACGAGCTGAACTTTTTTTTAACGAGCGTGCACAGGACGAAGGGGAACGCGAGGCATGCGGCAGCACTGGTGAAGCTGGCACGACCTCATACCCATGGCACCATCTGGCTTTCAGACGTGGAGGGATTGTATTTCCCGAGGTGTTTTGATATGGCGTAGAGTGACTTATTTTTAGTCGTACAGTTCCCTGGAGAAACATTCTCCAATGCGCACACGGAAACTATGCAGCCCGTCGTTTCACCCTTTAGACATCACCACCCTCAAAGTGCGCACGAACACTCCCACATACTGTACTGCTTTTCATTCCAATGACACACACACACACTTAAAATCAGTGCATTCATTTTCCAGGGTTGAAAAAGCTCGTCAAACCTCTTCTTAGGAGTTGTTTATTTTGTCCTTATTTAATACAGCAGGGAACAATTTACAACACAGACACTTCGTAATGTACTGCTATAGGAACAACCGGACCCTATGATGTGGCCAACCTCATCCCAGAGCTGCTGTTACCCCATTTTATTACCCCCTAAATTTGAATAAACAACACAGACACTTTGTAATGTACTGCTATATGAACAACCGGACCCTATGATGTGGCCAAATGCATCCCGGAGCTACTCTTACCCCATTATTTTTACCCCCTAAAGTTGACGATTCACCCACATCCCACAATGTTATTCCTTTTATATGACTATACCCTGCCAGGGAATAGTTCACATGTCAAACGCATGCATTACGCATTCATCCACTTACAGTGAAGCACCAGAAAAACTGGTAGAGACGAGCCGTGGCAAAAGACATAGCAACGCCACTTACGTGTCCATCAGTGCATACAGACATCTTCAAGAGCTTCATAATGGCATAGGGTTTGTCCACCGTTTCGCTAGTTCACTAGTTAGCCTTTTTCAAACCACTTTTCGTAGTTACTAACTATCACGTATCAGAAACGCATCACAAGACTTGCTGTTCTGGCTCCGACCCAGCCGTCTAGACATCACTATTGGGCCCTTGTCAAAGACGCGCTTGCCCATACATACATTATATTTATACACAATTAAAATATATAAATAATATACAGGTGTGTGACCTTTCTATGTCATCTATGGGGAAAAAAACATTCACATATTCAGCAACACTTCATTTCCACCAGCAATCCAGAGGCCAACATCTGGACCAACGTACTGCCAGATTCACAAACACGACATCTTATTTTTCCCCTCAAACTTAACTGTGCGTAAAGAAAGCGGCGAAGTCGCTCAGAGATGGCTCGCTCAAACAGATGCGAGATGGATGATTTATGTCCAGGGCTGTTTTCATTATAAAGAGCACAGCACAGAAACCCACCGGCTTGTTTATTACGAAGCGGTTACAGCAGATTTATGAGAAAATGAACACCATCTTGTGAGCGCTGGAAAAAAAAAAAGAAAGAAAAACAGAAAGAACCTGGCCTCAGGTTTGTTTGCGAGCCGCATGCTGAAGTGCTGACAGGATGCAGAACAGTCGGCTAAAGTGTGTTCACAGGTCGACGGTTCTGACAGCAGTGAGTTAGAAAACTGCCTCTGATAGAAAAAAAAAAAAAAAAAACGACCGAGAATTTTCTCATAAATCTGAGAGAATTAAATTTGGTGATGCAACTGGACACAATCTGAAAACGTCAGCTCAGTTAAAAGGCGTAAAAACTAAAATAACCAATAACACTCAACAGCTGCAACGCTTAAACTTATATAATGAACACAGAGGTGCCGGAAAAACTGATACAGACGAGCGTATTCACTGGTTCAGCGATTTTTTTTTTTCCTATTACCTGTGTTTTTTATTTACATTTAATTCTGATATTTATATCTTGAAATTGATAGACTGATTCAAGATTCAAGATTTCAAGATTCAAAGTTTTATTTGTCACATGCATAGTCATACACGGTACATGCAGTGAAATGACATTTGACTGTCGTCCACAGAATATAAACTAGGTAACGAAGTAAACAGTAATAGAAAGTTAAAGTAAAATTAAATATTCCTAGATTAAAATTGTAGAATATAAAATAAAATAAAATATAAAATAAGATTAAAATACAAAATAAAATGAAATAATTATATAATAATTAAATGAAAAAAAAAAATATCGTGATAAGATTTTTTTGCCATAATGACCAGCCCTAGATATAAACCCCCCCCACCCAAAAAAAAAGAAAAAAAAAAAGAGAAAATCATGATCATGGCCAGTATTTAAGTTTTATATGTCAGGGCACAATATTACCAGCAGTCACTCTTGAGCCATGTCTGAATGGTGATTCCCTTACATTTACTAATCCAATCCAATATCTAATCTAACATAATCCTATACAAATAAACAGATACACACCGCCCCCCAAAACAGCCCCAGGCTAAAAAACAAGTCGAACTCACCTCTGATGGTGTAATCAACAAACGCCTTGGCAGCAAAGTCTTGTTCTTCTTGTAACTAATTATCATGATAACTGACAAATAAGCCTAAAATAAACTTTAATCAGATGCTGATGAAAAAAAACAAAAAAACTATTTCAGACTTTTAACCATTTAATGCCGTTACCGTGACATATTTCTGGATCGATTCCAGTTTTTACCGAAATACCATCGTACCACCCAGGTCTAATTCACATTTTGATGAAACACATGATTCAGCCGTTAGCCCTTAGTTAAAGATATGTGGCGTTACGGGAAAGATGTTTGTGGATGACTCACCCTTCTTCTCTGCTTTAGTTTTTGTCTTGGCCTCTGTGCTCTTGGCTGGGGGGCTTTTAACAGTGTCGGCTGGAGCCGCAGGAGCCGGTTTAGCTGACGGTTCGGGTGCTGAGGGCTGGGACACACACTGGGTGTTGGATTCTTCTGAGGGCATGGGCACGGATACTGTTGACACACACATGCACACGCACACATTTTAGGTTCACAAAATCAGTTTTTTTTTTAAACTCTTCTTTCCATAACTTAATGATCAACAGTACACTTTTGGGTGAACAGAAAAAAAAATTGAGGACAATGAAAGTTGCGAAATTTCAGAAAGCACCAAACTAGCTTACGGGACAACGGCACAAACAACTGACACTGTTTTTCTTTCCCTTCATGCCAGCAGGATATTGTTATTCATCAGGACATGAATTCCAGACTACATTAATACTAAAAAAAAAACTGCCACAATGATTTTATCCCTCTGGCATTTCATCGGAAAAAAAATAAGCGTCAATGATTTACTGCATAGTACAATTTAGAGTCTGGATCCAAACACAACCGATCATCAGGGACATGTTTTTGTGTTTGCTTCTGTACTTCTGTGAACGAGTTCAATTTGTACAGGATCTCAGACTTGAGTCGAGTGTGAAAGCGAGTTGACTCGGATTGACTTTCAGACTTCAGGTACGGATCGGCAGAAAATCTGAGCCAAAGCACAGAGCTGTAGTAAATCAGAAATGCCGTGTGTTCTGAAGTTTTGGACCAACGAACAAAAAAATCCAAATAAACAATAGATGCGATGCACAGAACATTTTCGACTTGGTGTTTCTGTAATTATCTGATTGTTTGCGTTGTGCCCGGCCCGGTGTTCTTCACGCTCGGGTGAGTTTTGTGATTGACACACACACACTCGGCGGTGGTTTGTGTACATTTTTGTCCCTGACTAATGAATGAAATGAATGAAAGTGTTTTACGAGTACGTTTTCAGCATTACACACTCCTCAGTTTGTGTATTTTTATCTTTTTGGCTTGTTTAATTACATGTGGTATGAAACCAAACCAGCTAATCAAGCTTGAGTATGAATTTCACTCGGATTTCGATTCAACTAACAGACTAATAAGTGTGAAAAAAAAAAAGCCCTGCCAGTGGGTAATGTTCCTGCAAGAGCTTAGAAAGCATCAACAGTGAGATCACTGTTGAAATGTATCAGTCAGGAGAAGGTAACAGAAATATTTATTAAGGTATTAGATATACCATGGAGCACAGCAAGGACAGTCATCAACAAGTGGATAAAATATGATACCAAAAATATGGCTTAGGGGTGCTGAAAAAAATCAATTCTTTAAAGAATTGCAATTCCTAGTCCTGGAGATTCTGAATCGATTTAAAATGCCCCATAATTTTTTAAATATATATATTTTTTATTTCAGAAAAAGCCAGACAGCTAAGCTAACCTAATATTGGTCGTTTAAGTTTTACGCACCTTCCTATTGGTATTATTAATTTGGTATTAAAATAATTTGATACAGTAAGGAACCTAAAAGTATTTTTTTAAATAAATGTTCTATTTGTTTACATTGTCTTTTCATCTTGTCAATCACATCATTTAAAACAAATTTATAAACCGTTTGAATAGAAACATTGATTCTGAATCGAATTGTGACTCCAAAAATCTGAATCGAATCGCCACTGAGAAATTGGCACCGTTAACTGGACGCAATTCCAAAATTTGATGAAAGAACAAGAACCTCTTCCTGAAACATTTGCAAAAAGGCCAACGGCAACATTAAAGGAGTTGCAGAAAATATCTGGCAAGTGAAAATCTGTACGGTGACCTGAAGAAGACAACGAATCGTAATGCCAGTGATAACTAATGGTGGTGATTGCCTTCTGAAAACAGCAACGTATGATCACCGGTGTGGATTTAGCCAAGTACTATGTCTGAATGTGGCCCAAGGTTAGTAAACCAGTCACTGGTTTTATCCCCTGTACTGACAAAATGTGACTGAAGTGCCCTTGAGCAAGGCACCTAACCACCCAACTGCTTCCTGGGGGCTGTGGATACGTGCTGTCTACCACTAACATGTTATAATAGCTTTTGTATGCAGGGTAGTACACGGTACAACCTCGGCTTGAACTTTAAACCTTAGCCTTTGCTTCTGAAAGTGAAAGTGAACTATTTGCCTACTTCTGGAAGCGATGCGTGGCACATTAACCCTTCATTTTGTCCAGCTCTCTCACCTCCTACTTAATCAGATCAGCTTCTAAAGCTTCGACTTCCCAACCGAGACCTTATGGAAGACAATGTCGACAATTGAGCACTAGGGTAATACCGAACCACCCTGTAAAAAAAAGCTTATTACATCTTACTGTAGACGTCTTATACAAAAACCTGCTCATCAGACTTGATTCTCCTAGGTTTAGAAAAAGCACCAGGGTGTGCACAAGCATGAAGAGACTGGAGAAATAAACTCAATAACCTGGCAAGACCGATCCACAGAGTCCAGAGTGTACAGTCTGATTGCGTAGTGGAGACTTCCTGAGATTGCTAAACACCACTGGGTTATGGCACAGACTATGTTTTTGTTCATTACGATAATTCTTTGTTTATTTAAACTAACTACAGGCCCTGGAGAGCGCAGGCAGAGTGAGACTCGGGTGACGCCGTGGTGACTCAGATCACCCGCTTTCTTCCGAACAAAAAATAAAGAGCGCCGCATGACGCCTGAGCTGAAGCCTTTCTTAAAAACTTCCCCTTGATCTCTGATTAGGCTCGTATGCTCCAATTAACCAACGCAATCAGATATATAACAAATGGAATATTCCAACGAATGGAAAAAAAAAAAAACAACAAAAAAAAAATCCGTCCAAAAATAACAGAGACAAACCGATTCCTTTTTAAAGAATGCCAAATTGCCTATTTGTTCCCAGTCGGCTGCTCTGGAAAGCATTATTTAAGTGTTAATGATGAAACGATTCGCACGTTAATGCAAGGCAGAGGCTGCGGGTGGCGAGGGGATCTGCTGTGGAAGTCACGCAGGCCTGCCGCGGAGCTCCGTCAGCAGAGCAGCGAAGTAAATCGTCATATTTTTATTCTCGGGTTATGCGACTGCTTATGTAAACAGATGATCCTTTAATAATTTGCCAAGTTTAGTAGCGGCTACGGTTTGTCCTGACATTATTGGTGTGTTTCTGTTTCAGTAACCTCCTGCTGGTTTACGGTAACAGGAGACGGACAGTGATAATGGTCAGGGCTTCAAATCAATATCAGCCATGCCTTCTGATTTTTTATGACATGATGTCTAAAATGTCATGCTGTGCTGTTAGAATTGGAAACCTCATCGCAAACACATTAGAGGTCTGTCTGAAACCTAGTGAGAAGGAAGCTGTCTCAATTCTTAGATGCCTCACAATGCTGCCTACTGAGACTCCTTATTCTGGCCAATTGTCACCCCGGTCTTATCCACACTGCAGTCAAATTTCCCATTTCCCACTATAATATACTACTACTACTACTTCCAACAAAAGGTGCAGGCTATTTGTTAATACCTTGAATTATGAGGGCTACAACTAGAAGTAGATCCTTCTCCTATAGATTGGAACTTAGATTGGAACAGCCTTCCACTTAGTGTTCAGGACTCGAACACAATCTCAGTCTTTAAGTCTAGGCTTAAAGAGCATATTTGTTTAGTCAAGCATATTCTTCATAGTTGTCTGTAGTTTAAGGTGCAGAGCTGAAGGGTTCATGGTCATAGAGTGTTTGGTAAACTGGGATGTTTTGTTAACTGGGATGTTTACCCCCATCCCCTGACCCACCCACTCTCACACGTTTACTCAGGTTTGATGACGGTGGAGTGGCTGACTGCCTTATGTCCCAGGACACCCTTATGTCTGTGTCACCTTCTGGTTCTCCCTTGTAGTTATGCTGTCTTAGCTAGTCTGCTGGAGCTTCTGCTTGCTCTCTGCACAACTATTATATATATTTAATGTGACCATTACATAAAAGATCCCTAACTCTCTGTATTCTCTTCACCTCTCATTCAGATGAGCTACACCTGATACGGCTGAGGCACCTGGAGACCCTGATTTCTGATTCCTCCTGCTCCCCAAACCTGCCTGATCCACTCTGTCGGCCATAATCTTCTCGAAGTCTCACCTGACCTGACCAACATGGACATGGACAGTCTATAAAACACTATAATGGACAGACATAGCAACCATGAATTAGATTGCAGACTTTTCTTCCTCTTGTCATCTCAGGTCATTTCTGTAAATCTGCTTTGGGATGATGTCCATTGTTAAAAGCGCTATACAAATAAAATAGAATTGCACTGAATTACGGGAGCTTGTGTGCTGCCTCAGATGGAGGAGGAGCAGTGGGCGGTGCAGCCAACGAACTTAATGTATTTGCAATTTTTGTGTTTGTGACAGTGTAACTGTTTTTCGTACACAGAGGGAGATGTGAGCTGGCATGCTAGCTGCTTGTTGGTTTGAATGGCCTGAGGCTAAACGTTAGCTTAGTAAGAGAGTTGTCGTCTAACTGGAGCGTCTTGATAACCTGCTTTCTGAGCACTTCAGTCATGTCTTCAGTCATCAGTACGGGGGACGAAACCAGAAGCCTTCCAGACACAAGGCTGGTCCGTTAGCCATAAGCCCACGACTATAGGCTATAGGCTACTTGGTCGCAACAGGGCTGACTGTTTTTGTGTATGAACACTATAGTAACGCAAGGCAAAAGTATACTACGATACAGTGAGGTTTCAAAAAGGTTGTATGTATAATTGAGGGGTTCTAACCTTCTGAATAGGGTTAATAAAAATGCTATAGGGGTCTACCTAGACATAATTACACCCTCACCCTTCTGAGTGAGAGAAACTAAACACCGATCTACGGTGCGTAACAACAATTTGCCGTTTTATTTCCAGGATTTTCATTTTCATGTTCCTGATCCGCTTACCTCCTCTCCTTGTTTCCTTCTCGAGGAGCTGCCTTTTCAATTCTTCGATCTCCTTCTTCAGCTTGGCGTTCTCCACCATCAGCTTCTTCTCCTCTCTCACGGTGGCCTGCACCACTTTATCAAAATTAAAGACAGATTTAAGAGAAAGAAGAAAAAATATGACAGCACACACAGCAACGACTTATGAGTTTCAGCTCGGTCATCTGTCTCTGTGTGGTATGAGGTGTGAGGGTCAGACAGACGGGTTTCCCCACTCACTGGCTTTTTCTTTCAGCAGCTGGACCTGCTGTTTGAGGTACTCGATGATGTGATCCGCCTCCGCTGCCCTCTGCTCCAGTCTCACCAGCGAGGGGGTGTGGCCTGACATCTTGAATAAGGAGCGTGCTATGAACCTTGGGAAGAAAAAAAAGCGAGGGGAAGATCAAACTGGGTGGAAATGCTTTGAGATGGTTTTATAGTGAAATACTCTGGGGGTCACTTGATCTCTGGTTGGAGATCGGGGAAATATTAAAGCATCAGGGTGCGTGTTTGTACGTGTATGAGGCTTCCTCAAATACAGCCCACACTTGCAGCACAGCTGTCCAAACACCTAGACAGCATCTCTCTCTCACACACATGTACACAAACACCTGGAATGGAATCTCTGTATAGTTACATGCGAAATATAAGTGATTAAAGCGGCCCAGCCATGGTCTCCATTTCACACCCGAAGGCCAGGAGCGATTCGAGCGGCGACGAAGCAAACCACATGCTAGCGAAATGAAACACCCTGCCCGTGTAGGAATATTAAAATGCCGCTGCTGTCTGGACCCCACAGCACCGCGGCTGGTACGTGTGAAGTTAAGATGCTTTTTGGGCTTCAAAGGGCTCGCCGACGTTTGAATCGCACTCGGGCGAGAAAAGGCCTCGAGTAACGAGGACATAACTTTAACAGGATGTCATCTAAAAAAGAACAGAAGGGGGAAAAAATACTAAATAAATAAATAAATAAATAAATAAATAAACATCAGGAAGGAAATCAAGGGAATCAAGGGGGTGGGTTGTTTTTTTTCTAGGTCCAGAAAGCGAGAAGAAAACGTCCTCACACGTAGAACAGGGTGGTGCTGCAAAACAACAGCTGGAGCTGGGTGGGGATTAAAAACACAAAGGAATGGAGTTGATAATGCATTTGGATCAAAGTCTCAGCATCGCGCGCATGCGCAGACATGCGCAGACATGCGCACACACGTTACAAAAGCACTGAATCGATTCCTGCAGTGCAATCGTCTTTACGAGCAATACCAGGCTTTCGTATACAAACCTATCCCAAAGCTTTCGAACCTCTACCCTGGTGCCGTTCGCCTTACTTACTCACACCAGAGATCAACTTCTCCACACACTACTGTGGTAGTGAACACACATGCCTGGGGAGCAGTTGGGGGTTAGATGCCTTGCTCCAGAGCACTCGAGTCTTGTCTTGTCAGTGCAGGAATCGAACCAGGGACCTCTCGATCACAAGGCTGGTTTCTTAAGAACAAGGCTACGGCTGGCCCATGTAGGAAAGCGTTAACTGAGAAGAAATCCAGAGCAACGTGCTGATCCCAGTTATCATTAAAAAAAAAAAAAAGGGAAAAAAAAGACCCTGGATGCCTCGGAAGATCATGTGTTGGTTATTAGGAGTAATATTCGAGTGGATTTTTGCAGCTGACTGCAAACAGAAGCTGTCACGCTGTAGTGTGTGTGTGTGTGCGTGTGTGTGTGTCATGCAGGAGAAATAACAGTCCTTTGCATTACACTTCAGGTATAAAGCCCCAGATGTTTTATTAGACGTGTTTCTAATAAAATCTGATTCTCTGCAATTACGACACCACCACCGCACCAGGGCCCACACAGCCTGGTGAAACTATTCAGAATGACGGCATGTTGACCGAATGCTACCCTTGTTTTCCCATCCTTCTCCTCCTCCTCTCAGAGCAACAAGGGCATCTCTGTGGCCTGTACAAGAGTTCAGATCTCTAACACAGGGAATCTCCTGAACACCCACTGAGCCCAGACATGCTTCTGCGAGTGTTTGAACCACCGAGGTGAGTCGACGGGATGAAACGCTAGTCTGCTGAGCGACAACAAGCGCACAGCTAGCATCGGAGATCGGCAGGAAGTTCCAGGTTTAGCATGCTTTTACACAAAGCTCTTATCGCCTTTACCGAGAAGGAGCAGTCGGATTTGGGTATTTCTCACTCGCTCATGTTCACTGAACAGTAAGGACGAGCACAGATACAGATATACCTCATCAACTTTTCGGATTAAAACGGCTAACTCCAGCTTTATCATCTGGAGATCCCGGGTTCGAATCCCGTGTTAAATGTTAAAGCTGTTCGCAACGGAATCCAGAGAGCAGAATCGCCCCTGTTCTCAGGAAGGGAGGGGTGGCATGGCATACTGTCTCTCCCCTGTCATTTTATACTGATTGTAGCCAATCGTGGGCATGTGTGAGCTCATTCATACATACAAAAGTGGGCGAGAGCTCTTTTTCCTGAGCGTGTTACACCGAAACCCAAGAAAGAGTCTCAGAGAAAGCATGTGATAGCTTTGTTCTACGATAAAGAAGAGATGTTTGATGGGTGGCAATTGGCCACATATGGAACAAATAAGAAAAAAAAAAAAAAAATCTAAAATAAAATAAACTGTGTAACAGGCACAATTATCCAAATGAGGTCAGCAAAAATATTGTTATAAATAAAAATAAAATTTAGCATCATGGGTTGCATAGTAATGGTGTGTATCGAGCGAAAAAAAGCCTCAGAAGCAGCAGTACACACAACAAAGCCTTTTTTTCCCCTCCCAACAGAACATCCTGAATTTTTTCCCCGTTATATCACAGCAATTATTTGGTCACGGACCAGTCGTAAAATGTACAGCTATTAGTTGTTATATAGTAACAACCATAGGGCCATGTTCAGCAGATGTTCCACATAAACACATGGTATTTACCAGGACAACAAGCTGTTGTTTTTCTCATTAAAGCAGATACAAGCTCTGGACAGTGTGCACAGAATGAGGTCCAGACGGAGTCCGGAGTTGCCCTTTTTCTCACACTGAGCACGTCAGACTCGTTCTTACCTATAGGAGATACTCGGTTTGGTTAGGTAAGGTGTGACGGCTGGGTAGAGCAAGCAGGAGGCAGGATGATGATGATGATGAAAATATGCTAAGTAATTTGGTCATAAACAAATGAGCCTCCTGCTGTAACTGATGATTTTAGTGTAGGCTGGAGTGGCTTAAGATTAGAGAAAGCAAGTCTTGGGACTGGAAGGTTGCTGACATGACTGATGGGTCCTTAAGCAAGGCACCTACCCGCCAACCGCTTCTCAGGCATCGTGGATAGGGTTGCCCACTGCTCGGGCCAACTGCCCCCTAGAGGTTACAATTGCTGAGTGCGAAGCAAAAGTCCAGCTAATTGATTTGATTTCTGTTCAGTGATTTATCACTAAAGGAGGTCTCTAAAGTGAAAGTTAAAGTGAACTATTTGCCTACTGTGCTTGCACACAGAGGAAATGTGACCCTGCATCTAACCCATCCGTGCAGTGAAACACACAACAGTGAGTGAACACTAAGGGGCAGTGAACACACCTGCCTGGAGCGGGGCTGTAGCCGTGGCCTAGTGGTTAGGATAGGTTGTAGCAATGCTCTAAGAAACAAGACAACACTGGGGGCAGCTGTGGGCTTGTGATCGGAAACTTCCGGGTTTGATTCCAGCAACAGACAAGACATGACTAAAGTGCTTTTGAGCAAGGCACCTGACCTAAAACCTAACTAGTTTGGGGCTGCCCCCAATTCAGGGCAAGTGTGTTCACCGCCCCCTAGTGTTCAAAAATGTGCGTGTTTTACTGCACGGACCGGTTAAATGTGGAAGTGTTGCGGGCAAATAGTTTTTACTTTCACTTCACAATGCTGTGTGTTTGCTGGGCCGGTGTGGTGTGGTGCAAGACGACAGTGAAAGTGAAAGTAAACTACTGTTCACGTGACCACAGTGACCACAGTGTAGTGGAACTGATCGAACCTGAGTTCTTCTGGTCCCAAGGCCGGGTCCTTAACCACAGAGGACAATGAAGGAAACGGACTGTAACTATAAATGGATAAAAAGTGACGCAAATGATGACATGAAGCAACCAAAAGTAAAAGAAGACACATCTTATTTACAGGACATGGATAAGAAACTTTAAATGAAACAAAATTACAAATATAAATAATATACAAATAAAATATAAAACAAAAAATTCTTTAAAAAGCAGTGTTTTATATTTTACAAAAGAATGTAAAAAAGTGTGAATTGAACTTTATTTCATTTTACACCC
>JAOVVF010000039.1:24059267-24070004 GCA_028565595.1 Duopalatinus emarginatus | reverse complement strand
AGACAGATGCTTAGGTAGCTAGATAGATGCTTAGACAGACAGACAGATAGATTAGACATATAGACAGATGCTTAGTTAGACAGACAGATAGATAGATAGATAGAGGTGAGTAAAAAAAAGAAACTGTTGGAAGTCAGTGGGAAGCTGAGGTCCCAGGAGAACTGCAGTGTAAGAACATAGTGTCTGCAAGTTGTCATGACCACATTCCAGATATATAGTTCAGTTCTGACAGCACCCTTCTATAAGGAAACTCTTGGGATGTCAGAACATGTCTACTGCAAAAACTCTTCCTTCATTACTGCATCTATTTAAAGAATTGCCCACAAAAGAATCAAGCTGGGAACATGCGTCCTTTACAAAGAACTCAGTTATGTTAAACAAACTTGCTCATCACCAGGTTTAAGTTTACAGACCAGGAATATATTATCTAAAATATAATTAGGTTTGTCCAATTATTAACGCAGCAATCCAACTGACAGTCCAGCTGACAGCCTGGTCTATCCACAGATGAACAATCCTGGTCTGTCATGATGAATCCAGAATGGAAATGCTTTTAGACAGTGGGAGTGAAAAGAGAACCACAAGCGGAGAACATGTGAAAACACACAGAGAGTAGATCAATCCAGGGACCCTGGAGCTGTACAGCACCATACTTTGTATTGTACATAGGGCTATAGTATAGTTTGAGGTAGAAACTGATCCAGATCAGTTCTAACAGTATCACTATTGCAAGCCAATTTTCAGATTCTGTTTCACAAGGTGTGGGCAGCAAGAATCTGAGGTTGTGGGTTCAATCCTCGCTCTGTCTGTGAGGTTTTTGATGTGTTCTCCCTGTGCCTGTGTGGAACTTGGCTTCCTCCCACCTCCTGAAATACACACATGGTATATGAACAAAGTGGTGACATGCGATGGATTGGCAACTTGTCTGGGGTGTCCCTGCCTTGCGCCCAATCATTCCGAATGGCCTGTAGACAAACCTGACCCTGACAGGCAAAGCAGATAAGAAAATGACTGATTGACTGTTTGCCAAGGTGGCATCTGTAATAAAGTGTCTCTGACTCAATCTAGGTAATAGCGGCTTTCCTTACCCGTGAATCCGGCATGTTTGCATGACAGGGATTTGATCAAATTACCATGTCATGAATTTATTTATAGATACTGTGTATATATATAAACCCAAGTCCTTATAATGTGATCTGTTATACTGACAGTATCTGTCATAATAATGGTCAGTTTAATAAACCTTCAGGATCCAGCTCTTCCTTCTCTGTCTGTTGTTCTACCAGCTATACTGAAAAATGGATGATGGTGATATAAACCATATCATAGTAATTTAATAATACTTCCACAACATCTATCATTCCATGATTGCCTTAAGTGGTAAAAAGCTGGGCTGGATTTAAATGTATTTTTCAGAGGCGTGCGTTTGATTCAGAAGAACCCAGAACAGAAAGGCTTGAGATGCAAATTTGCCTGTTGTTTCATCAATCAAGTCTTTCCTGTCCCTAGCACTTTTACACTCATACAGGGCTCCAGCGCTACCTGCTGTTTTTCTAAAAGTCTTTCTAGTAATACACTGAAGTGGAGGAACAAACTGATACACCAGTCTGATACTTCGTAGGTCCCTTGTATATCTCGGAGGGAGTGTTGCACAGTCGTCACATTGATGTTTGTTGAGGCCTCAGCATTGAATTCTGATGTTACTTGAGGTCTGTCATGTGAAATGGTTCTTGCCATGTTCACCCAAAGTCTTATGTTTGTAAGTTTGAGGTTTTGCAGGAGTTCTTGAAGTCACGGTACACCCCTGAAATCACATGTGAAAATCCAATCTTTGCTTCTACCTCTAAAATGCTTTGACCCATCCCATTAAACCGCATCAAAAAAGCACTTAACTTGGCATTCTCATGGCAGAAACAACTCTAGTGGCTTCCATATTTGTACGTCTCTTTACATTTACATTTATATATATATTTACGGCATTCAGCAGGCGTTGTTATCCAGAGCGACTTACAAAAGTGCTTAGTCGATTTCTTGGAGTATCCGAAGCTAGTCAAGGTAGATCAGGATTCAAAAACTCAAACCAGAATCCTACTAGAAAGAGCCATGTAGTATCAATTAGAAAACTTGTCAAAGTCCGAAAACTTTCTACACTAGTCAACCTGCAGAGAGAACAAGACAACAGCTACAATACTGACTATGGACAATCTGAAGGAATAAGATAAATATAATTCACAAATACAATAGTCACTGTTCAGTTAAGTGCTGGCGTAGGAGATGAGTCTTTAGCTGGCTCTGCTGTACAGACATCTGTACAGACATCATTCCACCATCTTGGTACCAGGATAGAGAAGAGTCTGGTTGTTTGCCTTCCATGTGTCCTGGCGGGTCAAGTCAGGCCGTACTTGAAGCACTAAGAGCTTTAGGTGTGCACCTGGACTTGACCGTTGCTATCTGGTAGAAAGGAGCCGGACCGTTTTTGCCCTTGTAGGCCAGTATCAGCGTTTTATATCTGATATGAGCTGCTACAGGAAGCCAGTGAAAGGTTCACAGCAAGGGTTTGACATGGCTAAACTTGGCGAGGTTGAAGACGAGACAAGCTTCTGTATTTATATACGTACTGGCGGAAGCAACCAATAACATGCATAGGTGACGTTGCTTTGTATTTTACATAGGCTTATCTGATCCACTTCAGTGTATGCTGTACAATGACGAGCAATACCATTACGGCCACACACAAACAAAGCATTTCAGAAGCACAGATGAACAAAGGCATATGTCAATGCCTGTTGTCAAGGTCTCATGTCCACAGTCAGTTCTCAGATTTTACATGTTGGAAAAGAGGAAAATTATCCAGATGGTGCAACTTTGACGTGTGTCGAATCATAATGTCCAAATGCCTGGGTGGGAATATTATCAAACTGGGAATGCTTGCAGGATGCTGGCATCTGGGTGTTTGTTGTCCAAGGACAAAGATGGCTGCCCAAACTGACAGAAGGGTTACTGTGGCACAAATTGCAGAAACGTATAATAAAGGTAATGTGATGAATATGTCACGATTAAACAAAAATGCATCACCTGGAAGGCCAGGTATGTGTGTACTCTTACCTGGGGAGCAGGTGGCAACGAGACAAGATGATAGATGCTTTGGGCGGTGCGGACCAGGTTCACCCCAGTCTCATACCAGTGGCCTGCCATACTGCACACTAGACCATTTACTTGACCATGCAATTTAGCAATGGCTTGAGGAGCATGAAGAACAATTCAAGGTGTTGTCTTGGCATCTTTCTTGCTAGCAGATACCACTGGACACCTTCAGAGAGTCCATGCCCCTCTGTGGAGGGTGAAATGGGGGGTCATAATGTTCTGGATTATCAGTGTATCTTATTAATTTCAACAGCAGAAAATGTACAGGGTTCTCCCAGACTGATAAACGCATATGATTAAAAGTAAGTCATCTTAGCATGCTATGAGAAGACTGCAGGCTATTAAAGGTCAATATGTTTTAGATTTGGTCATAGATTAGATCGTGTTCACTCGATTTGAGAGAGTCCTTGTTTCTAAATCATTGTGGTTTCCATTGCTCAGGTAAGGAGTTGATCGTTGATTGTAACATGCACTGATGGCTTCACGGAAAACATGCTGATGTGTGCCATGTAAGGATAGGGGATGTTGTATCATATCTCTATCCAGTGCTGTGGAATCTGGCTCCTTTTGGGGGAAACCAAGATATTCCCAGGCCAATGGAGAACATTCCACTAGGTTCTTGGGATGATGTGCCCATATAGCTGCAACCTCCAAACCTTCTCAACTGCATCATTTTGATTTTGGTTTTCTTGTCCAGTCAACCTCTTCTCCTTACTTTAATAGGGACCAGACTGAAAAGGGAGCCAATACTTGTCCAGATCAGAATATCATAAATGTGACTCTTCTAAAACTATATACACTGAAATACCAGAAAAACTGTTTAAAAGAAATACAGGTTCAGTACAGATTGCTGGTAGCTCCATAATGATATTGGTTTTGTTTAGCTGGCATTCCATGAGCCCCTGGTACATCCAATGGAGCAATGGGGACCTACCAAGTATACGACTGGTGCACCAGTTTTTCTGGCACTTTAGTGTACTGTACTACACAGCAGACAGTAGTATGTATGTTCATATGGTGTTCAGTATGGCCATCATAGAATTGATGGGTTTAAATCAACTGTATTTAGTTGAGAACATCCACTGAAGCAGTGGGGAGTCTTGGGTACAAACAGTTTTCAGGACATCTTTAGACTAGTAAGGAAGCTGTCATTTGTTTAGACAAGTCTGGCTTTTAGGCACTTTCTAGTTTTAGCCTTGTCCGAGTCCTGTTCTTTCATCTTTTCAATGTTTGCACCACTTTGTCCAAGTCAGCCAACATTGACAAATCTGTTGTCTTCGTACTTTCTCTTTTGGGGGTAAAAAAAACCCCCCAGAATCCCCTCCCAGCCTCTTTTCTATCAAAGAGAGGAAAAAGATCCATGACCCACCAGCCTTGTCCATCCTCTGTGAAATCCCGGGAGCATCATAAAAAGCCGAATAAAAGATGAATAGCAGCAATTAACATTGAGCTGGTGTCCTCTTCAGTCTCTGAGCAGCCACCATTGTCACCAAAGAGATAAGAAGCCAGACGCCTGCTGTACAAGTGGATGAAACGTGCTGCCGAATTTACCGATGGCGTTCATGAATGTTAATGACTCTTGTAGCATTTGATAGATTTTTTTCGTCACTTCTGAGTCATTTGTCCTGTTTTTTGTACAGTTCCTCATGCTTCAGTAGAGTCTCAAAACCGTGTATTTTTCATAAAAATGCAGCTGTATTTTTCCTGTCTGGGTCATATTTGATCTTGTCTGACTCCCCGTTACACTAAAAGAACAGATCTGTCTTGGCTGATGGTGCAAGAACAATATTGTTTCTCAAAGCACTGAATTTTGGCTGGCTACGTCCTAGTGTTCCTTGTGAAATTGGTTTTCCCATGGAGTTGCGATTGCCAACACAAACCGCTTTGCTTGGTTTTTGTTTGCGTTCACGTCTTTAGCTTCTTAATAGCTCAGAAACAAAAGCACTGCGACACGCTGAGAGTCTGAAAAAATGCTCGATCACGTGTAGCGAGCTGCTGGTGAAAAAGAAATTCACTATCTTCATCTCATGCTCTGAGAGTTCTCTAATGATAATAGCAATATAATGTAGTTTGTGTAATGTATATTGAATCTCTCAAAGGCACATATATAATCACAGAGCAATATAAGCTAAATCAATCCAGATGATAAATGCAGACCTACACAGGCACATTATATGCTTGGCTTAACTTTTACATTTATTTAGCAGATGTGTTTAGCCTAAGCAACTTATAAGACAAGCAAAATTCAATCCGTGACCAAAAGAGTAGAAGCAGTTGCTGGTTGATATGGTTGTGTATGTTAACCTGAGAGGGCTTAAGGGAAGAAACCTTGGAGGAACCGAGTTGTCTGTCCTCTTCTATGTGATTATAAATCTCTGCAGTATCCAGGTGTAGAAGTGTGCAGTCAGGGTAGGCAGTCCATGTGATGGTTTAATCTAAGAAACTATAAATTCATAACAACATAATTTTTTTGCAAAAACTTACAATAGTTGTGGGTTCGATTATTGGCTACAGTCAGGTGAAAAGTAGACTCCCTTTAATTTTGATGTATCAGGACATAAAAAAACATCTGGTGCTTACCAGGTCAGTACAACCTTAGGTGACTACACAACAGAACAACAGATGACAAGTTATAGGCCAAAATGCAGAAGCAGTGCTTAAAAATTAAGTATAACTTTGCTGCTTCCATAGGAATTAAAAGGGTAAGTTGCAGCCAAATGCCCTCGATTAGGTGATCAGCAAATGTGGCCAGACATTTTGGCAGTTTACTGGTCTGGAGCATATTCAGGTGTGTGTTAATACAATGCCAGGGAGGAAAGAGTCAGCAGTGATCTTAGAGAAGCAACTGTTGTGGCACATTAATCTGGGAAGGGTTATAAGGCCATTTCCAAACAATTTAAAGTCTGTCATTCTACAGTAAGAAAGACTATTGAGTGTAAAACAGTTAAGACAGTTGCCAATCTGAATCCAAGGTCAGACCCTGCAATGATCAGAAAAGGCATGTTGGATGGTTGCCAGGAGAAAGCCTCTTGAAAGAACATTGCAGCATGGGTTAGTTTGCAAAGTTGCATCTGAGCAAACCACAAGACTTCTGGAACACGGACAAGACCAAAACGGAGATGTTTTGCCATAATTTACAGCGTCATGTCTGGCAAAAACCAAACACAGCATATCAGCAAAAACACATCATACTGTCAGCAAAGTCAGTATTAAAGAAGTCTGATCACTCACCACCATTTTTGGGTACCGCCTCTGGGCAGTTATTTTGAGCCGTACAAGACCAAACTCCTATCTCTTTGAATGGAGAGATGTCTATTTCTTTGAAACTAAAAAACACACGTTTGAAATCACTGGTAAAATCTAACAAAAATGGTGTAACTTACCTTTGCTTTTGGATAAATCTAAAATAAAATAATAAGATTTTTTATGTTTGTCTGTCTACTACGCATGCGCATAATGCGAGCTAAGACTTTACGACCCCTTTTTGCTTTACGGACGTTTCCATGACAAGTACATGTTTGATGCAACATCAACATTATATATATTATATTAAACCAGCAATAATAATAATAATAATAATAATAATAATAATAAACTTTATTTATACTAAAATAAATAAATAAAACAATAAAATGTCATTATGTAAAACCTTCTTTTACTAAACTGTCCTAACAACATGCGTCAGAAACCAGTTAAAACTGTCAAAGCTGCGATAGGCCCATATTCCCCCCTTTGTCACCTTTAATGACATGCTGATTGGTTCCTTCTGTTGACGGGTGGGACTCGTAAAGCGGTCGCCATCTTGGCATTGTGGGTTTCACCATTATAACTCTATGATATAAAATCTCTGCTGTCAGGCACGGTGGTGGAGGGGTGATAATTTGGTTTGTTTTGCAGCCACAGGACCTTGACATATTGCAGTCGTTGAGCCTATCATAAACTCTTCTTTATACCAGAGTATTTTAGAGTCACTTGTGAGGCCATCTCTCTGACAGCTAAAGCTTGGCCTAAATTGGGTCATGCAACAGGAAAATGATAGCAAGCGCAGCAACAGAATGGCTGAAAAAAGGACCGAATCAAGATGTTGCAGTGGAAGAGTAAAAGTGAAGACCTCAACCCAATTGAAACTGAATGAACTGAAGCAATCTTGTAAAGAAGAGTGGGGCCAAAGTTCTTTCAGAACGATCCAAGGCTAATAAAGTCATACAGAAAACAATCGCTTCAAGTTATTGCTGCTGATTTATGGGGATTCCTTTAACACGACTGCGTTTATCCTACATTGCTTTAAAAAGAGGCTTAGCGAGGACTCTAAATTCTGCTGTGACACCTAGAAATGTCAGAGAGAGATAAAATGGGACATGCATGATTGCCCTGAATGCACCCAGGTTCCTCCAGAGGGACAACCAGTGAACCCTTAAGTGTTTTAAAAGTCTAGGGCACTATATAGGTCACTGCATTGGCATTTCAGACGTTTCCACTTATCCTAGGCTTGATAATTGAAACTGGCACCTGAATTTAGTGAAAGTGAAAATGAACCATTGACCTACTGTGCTTGCACAGAGGAATCCGGCCTCTTTATTTAACCCATCCGTGGATGTGACACTTGTCTAGAGCAGCGGGCAGCCCGTATCCATGGCGCCAGCAGTTGGGCATTACATGCTTTTCTCAATGATACTTCAGTCATGTCATGCCAGTTCTCCAAAATCTCCAAAATCTGTACAGCTACCCATTCCATCCGCCGCATCTTTGCCTCCTTACCCTCATCCTGTGCTTTTCACTATTGTTTTTTTCATTGCTTGTTGGATTTTGGTTTATATCACAGACCACTAAAGGAAACATCCACCTTAATACACAATACATACTAAAATACTCTGAAAAAAAAACTGGTACACCAGTCTAATATTTGGTAGGTCCCTCATGGACTGCATCCATGGCCTAGTGGTTAAAAACAGGTCTTGTGACCAGAAGGTCCCGGGTTCAAGTCATGAGGGCAAGACATGACTCGGGTGCCCTTGAGCAAGGGCAACATGGCTTGGGGTTGCCCCCTCCTCACCCCCCGTTTTCGGCGAGTGAGTTCACTGCTCCCTAGTGTTCACTGGAGTGTGTTTCACTGCTCGGATGGGTTAAGTGCGGTGGTCACAAATTCTTCTGTGTGTAAGAACAGTAGGCAAACAGTTCCCTTTCAAACATGTGGAAATATTCTGTAGGTGATGAACACCGTACTTCCTGCAGAATGCTCCACAATTCCATTGTATTCCAAGGTGTAGGATTTCTGTGTTCCACAGAGTGTTGCATGGCATCCCAGATGTATTCCATAACGTTGAGATCTGGAGATCCCCCAAACGCAGACCAGTGTTCCTGTCTGAGACATTTGTAGACGTATCAGGAGGCCCATGGAATGTTCACTCATACCATTATGGAACCACCACCAATTTGTACCAGTTATTTTTTACAGTCTGGACCAGGTTTATTAGTACTTCACTGTTTTTGTAACGTGTTAAGTGTTTTTTTCTTCCTGTAAGGACTTCGGATTTATCTGCTGTGCCGAAATCACAGGGATTACTAGTGTAATTACAATGCATTTAATATGAGAAAACATTTCAGCAGTCTCAAACATAAGGATTAATAACCAGGATTTTCTCTCAGCTTTGTCTTCCTGTGACATGTCATATTAATGAGAACTCCAACTTAGTAGTCATGGAAACAGCAGGTGGTTGGGGCTCGAGGTTAGACAACCAGGTCTTGTGACTGAAGGTTTGCCGGTTTGAAAATGCCCTTGTGCAAGGCACATACCCCCAAATGCTCCATGGGCTTTGTGGAAAAGGGCTGCCCACCCTGGGTAGGTGTGTAAACGGGCCTCTAGTGTATGTGTGTGCATTAATGTGTGTGTTTCACTGAGCGTATGGTTTAAAAGTTAAGTAGTGGTGGGCCAATCGCTTCACTTTCACTTTCAATTGTTGGACACCAGAATGCAAGTCAGGTCGTGGACTTTAATCAGCTCACCTCACATTTCATTACATATTATACAACGCTCATTTATTCATTATTAATATTTATATGGAAGTCATTCAGGGTTGATTTGCACCTCTGATGTAGATCGTCTTATACAGACACATCATGAATATTTTAGAGTACGTTTACGAGTCTGGGTTGTGAGTAAAATGAAATATAGTGTACTATTATCCTTTATTTATGTGCGACAGGGCTGCCGAACAGCGCTTGCTCTTTTATGGGTCTGGGTTTATAGCTGTGAGAGGGAGGAGGAGCTGGTTCACCCAGAGGAACACAGGATTATGTCCCTTGCTTAAGGAGATTTAGCAAAAGAGAGTTTCATGCACACGGACAAGTCGGACTGCGCCGTTGAGCTTATACCAAGTCTGAAATTATCCCTGAATATTGACATTTCAGAGCAGTGTTTTTATTTTGAGCAGAAACATTCAATTTATTGACTTTTATAGCGCATGTATTATTGCAAAAATGTCTGGATCAATTAACCACTGGCGTGCCTTCTAAATATCTAAAGATTTAAACTTTAAAAAAGATCGGCTCGTAGAGTTATGAATTAAATTTAAGTTCATGATGCAGTTTGTGTTGGTGTGGTACAGTGGTAACATCATTGGCTCCCATGTGAGAGACCTGGGTTCGATTCCCAGTCTGGACAGCCAGTCTGTGCTACTCCAATAAGGGTCCTTGGGCAAGACTCCTAACACTACGTTGGCCTACCTGTAATACCAATAACCTTGTTAGTCGCTCTGGATAAGAGCGTCTGCCAAATGCTGTAAATGTAAATGTTTATCTAATAAAATCAAACAATATTCATTGTTTTTGTTGATGAAAATGATTAGTGCTGTTCGTTGTTGAGCAATAAGTCATTTAAGCCCAAATGAACACTCTTCATGTAGTCCTCAACAGTTTGCAGAGCTAATTTTTCAACCAAGCTCACACAAGCTCACACAAGCTCAGGATAGGTAGCAATAAATAAATATTGCTAAAATATTAACTTATAATCAAGTATCAAAAAAAGTAATCAATAAAGTATTATTAGTTTATTAATTAAAATATTTTATCCAGTTGTATTTGATTGCAATTTAAAGATACCACTTTTTACCTTAACGGCGCCATAGAATTTAGCGACAGCCACAAAACTGACCACTAAACAGCGAAAAAGCATCAAAGAGCAGCAAGCTCAATTTTCCAATAATGCATCTCAGCCTGTGCAGCGCTTTAGCTAACTCTTGATCCAGGTATAGCGCACCACTTTTGTTCCAACTGAATAGCTAGACTTATAACTGGTTATACAGTTTAAAGCTGATCAAGGTTCTCATAAGTGGGTCTTCGGGAATCGGGAGTTCTGTTAGAACCATGGGCGTCGCAACCATTGAACGTGAGTGGGACGAGACCCCCCCACATTTCAAAATTGTTCGTTTGGACCCCCCCACTTTTAATATGAAATATTATTAGTTGACCCAGCACTGTTTCTGTTGCTTCGCGAAAGAATCTATTTCACTTCATCGAAAGGAGAAAACACATAATATTGAAGTCCACTCCGGGTTTTCCGCATGTCAGTGAAGTGAATCTTCAGTACAGAGACAG
>JAOVVF010000039.1:24033596-24044500 GCA_028565595.1 Duopalatinus emarginatus | reverse complement strand
CGATTAAAATCTTTAATCGTTTGACAGCCCTAATATATATATATATATATATATATATATATATATATAGGTCAAAACCAGTGGACATTTAGAATGAAAAATGTGTATATATATTTTTTATAATTGAGTGCAATAGTGAGTTATAATGTTTATTTTCAGTCACTTTCACCAGCTACATCTTTAAGGGAACCTGGACCTTAATCTACAAAGCCGCTCACCATTTTCCTGAACTAAGCCTAGTTTTCTTTTTCTGCTCCCCTGAAATAAGATGTCAGTGTCTCTGAAATGAACTGAAGGTTATCGAAGTCTTAACTCCATCTTAGCCATAACTCTCTTAGGCACTCCCTGTTTCTCTCTTTTTTTTTATATCGTGTGAACTTTCGAATGGAAGCTGCTCGAGTTAATCCCCACTGAGAAGCCTGTTACAGTCCGACCGTGAGCAGGGAATTCTCAGATCCTTGAACCTGAAAATCTGCGTCACCTGTGACGAATGATACTGAGAGTGAACCGGACAGCAGGCGGAGACCAGGCGGAGAAGCGGGTTCTTTATCATGCCGGCATCTCATTCAGTGTGGTCTGGATTTAAACACTGCACAGTATAGAGTTCTCTCGGCTCTGAGAGGCTTAAAACTGTAATATTCAGCTTAGTTATTCTAAATTTAACTTCATGTTAGTTAAATGTCCGATTAGGAGGTGGAAAGCAGGCAATATCACAGGATTATTTCCAAGTATAATCTTTCTTTACATTTTCTAAACGTTAGCACGGACACAAATAAGTACTCCTTTAAGTGCAGCTGGGATTCTTGTACAATTTCTCATGTTCCAACAACAGCAATCCGATGGCCTGTTATACAGCTTTCCATCTGCTTACTGTAAGCACTTTTCTGGAATCACCTGCATTATAGCAGCTATAAACAGTCTTTCCCTCACAAGCCTCAGGTTTTTTTTTTGGTTCTTTGGGAATTTTACCTCTGAATGTTACAAAATGCTGACACTGGTGACTCCTAACATTAACGTTAAAGTAAATCTCTCATTATAGAAAATTTCACCATCTCAACAAATACACTTTTTTTGTCTGATTATCAGCTTTACACAGGGGGGATACAGATTTCCTTTACCATATAACCATTAACACAATCTACTACCTGTATGAATTATACTCCACTGAATAGAATCCTCCTTATAGCTGGCAAAATGCAAACTTTTACTGCAACGTACGAAAAAATATAAACCTATACCTGTCTAACCAGAACTGAAAATTAAGACATATATCTACCTAGATATCATTTGCTTTTCCTATAATATAAATAATAAGGATAAGTACCTGTCGAGACATGGACTCCACAAGACTTCTGGAGGTGTTCTGTGGTATCGGTGGCACCAAACCGTTAGCAATAGATTCCTCTGTGGATCTTCTGTTATATTGGACCAGACAAACTAGCCTTCACATCCTGTGCACATCATTGAGTCTTGGGCTCCCATGACTGTGTTGTCCTTCGTTGGACCACTTTTAGTAGGTATTAAGCACTGTATTCTGGGACACAGCCCACAAGACCCATTGTTTTGAAGATGCTCTGACCCAGTTGTCTAGACGTCACACTATGGCACTTGTCAGAGTATCTAAGATTCTTACACTTGCCTATTTTTCCTGCTTCCAACACATTTAACAGAGAACTGACTGTGAATTTCCTGCCTAATATATATCCTACCCATTGATAGGTGCCACTGTAACGTGATAATTTGAGCAGTGGGATATATTGGGCAGCAGGCAAAAGGTCAGTTCAAAGGTGATTTGTTGGAAGAAGGAAAAATGGGTGTAAGAGTGTAAGTGTAAGAATATGAGTAACAGGGGTCAAGTTGTAATGCCTAGACAATTGGGTTATAGTGTCTCCTAAATAAAAGGGGTGTTCCTGGTATGTACAGGGTAGCATTCACCAAAAGTGGTCCAGCCAGGGAATTAGCAAAGGGTCATGGACCGAAGAAAAAAAATCCTGAAAGTGATCATTACTAGGGCTTGTCATTTATTAGTTCTGTGTATTATTCTCTGTGTTAATTAAATAACTTGTAATTTATAAGCCTTGTCCACACATTTGAATGGTTTTTTATTATTTTCAATACTAGAACATTTATAAAAAGGAAATTCTTCAGAAATTCAACAGTATTGCTCAGAAATGCTTGGAAGGTTTTGGCATTTTCTGTTTTTTTTTTCTTTTTGAATGAGCTTTTCTCCGTTCATACAATCAATACTTTTTTAAATTGCGCTGTCAGTTGTGTGAGAAGTAGTTTGTTGCTTCAAAGTATTTGGTTTTGTTTTGTTTTGCAAAGCCCTCAATTTCGGGTCACCCTCGCTTCGTTTCTTTCGGCTGCGAGGCACCTCCAGCTTTAATGGTTGTCCTTGTGCTTGTGCTTGGAGCAGGAGCAGGTTCCGCTAGTGCATTTGATGCAGTGCCGCTTGCCTTCACGCTCCATTAACCAGAGACGGAGTGGAGTGCTGCTACAGAGTGCTATTAGTACACCACCGGGACATGATGGAGGAGTGTTTGCTTTCGGGAAAGTCTTTTTTTTTTCCTAAATCTTTCCACTGGGGACTCTAATGGCACAACAAACCCAGCTGATTATGACCAGTCGATGCTTGTTCAAGCTTGATGCTCCACTTTGGTTGGGAAGACATGGTTCTTAATGATCACATTTTTCTGCTCTGGTTTTAGGACAGCTTAGTGTTTAGCTTAATCAAGGTTTGACTTTTACCCTGGGATTTGTCCCCATAATTATCCCAGTCTTCTCTCTAACTGCGTTGAGCCTATGTTCTATAGAGCATCAGTAATACCTGCATTATAGGAAATCTGGTGAGCACTGCGTACACCATTCAGTACCAATACCAGTCCAGTAATTTGTTCGGTTGGTGACTGGTTTTCAGCTTGATTTGCCACGATTGGTGTCTCATATACTAAAGTGACAGAAAAACTGGTACAGACAAGCCTGTGCAAAGTAAATATATCAACACCACCTATGCACATCATTGGTTCTGTCTGCCAGTATGAATACAACATCCAAACACTCCAGTTTACCAAAACACTATAACCATGAACCCTCCAGCTCTACGCCTTGAACTACAGGAAAACTATAAAGAATATGCTTGACTAAACAAATATGTTTTCAGCCTAGACTGAAAGACTGAGATTGTGTTTCAGTCCCGAACACTAATTGGAAGGCTGTTCTATAGTTGTGGGGCTCTATTAGAGAAGAATCCGCCCCCTGCAGTAGCCCTCGTAATTCGAGGTATCAGCAAATAGCCTGCACCTTTTGACTGAAGTAGGCGTGAAGGATTGTAAGAAACTAGAAGTTTGGTAAGGTATTGTGGCACGAGACTGCTCACTGCTTTATATGTCAGTAGTAGTATTTTATAGTCTATGAGCCAGTGCAGTGTGGCTAAGACAGGGGTGATATGTTCATATTTTCTGGTTCTAGTAAGGATACTGGCTGCTGCATTCTGGACTAACTGTTGTAACAAATGCAATTTATGTCCTGCAATTGGAGTATTCCCATTCCCACCTAAGTCACCAGATCCCAGAATTGTGGACCGTTCTGCAACAAGTATGGTGTTAATTACCTGCAGAATATTTCCGCAAACTCGTAAAGTCTATGCCTCTTTATATTCCTGCAGTCCAACGCTCCCTGTACCAGTTTTTTTTTCTGGGTATGCTACCAGTTTTGCTGGCACCACACAGTGGTTCACACAGCCACACATACAAAGCATGTCATCCCCTTGGAAGTTCTTCATAATTAATAAATAAGACAACAATCTGCAATACCCGTGGCGCAAAAGTAAGCTGTTGAAAGACCATTATCCAACTGAATGTGATCAAAAAGCTAGCAAAGGCATAAGAAGGCACATTACTTAGCTGATTGCTGGAAAATAAATATTGTTGCCTTTTTTTTTAACACTTGCAGGTTGGCAGCGTGATGCTCACGATAATTTCCTAAACTGATACCATTTAACAGTCTCGTTTTTTTACCCAAATAAATCTATTCAGACATGTAGACTAATTGGATGGCATATGTCCGGGCCTCATTGGCAGTACTGCCTTGAAAGGCTCGGAGTGATTGCATGCAACATTCATGAGTCAGGGGAGTCAGGATGTCTTCTTTCATCTCGACTTGTTCCCCCTTGACACTTTTACGTCTCCCTCTCCTGGACGCCCTATCCCGTTTCTGTCTTGCAGCGCTTTAAGTTGCGTCTGCATTCTTCCTCACGCTTCTGTTCCTGTCAGATTTTCTCTCCCGTCCTTGCTGAGAAGAGTAATCACACACCGTGACCCAGAAGCTCAATCCATCCTCTTCACTTTCTCTCCGTAATGTGAGGAAACGCTTGCGTTGGGTATAATTTGAATAGCAGCCCAGTCACACTGAAGCAGCTCATTAGAAATCCCTGTCACTAACTGAGGAGAATGTGAATAGAGAATCAGGGAGAATGAGAAGGAACGCCATTCCTATTTTGTTTATAGACACCTCTAAACCAGTGACTTCTCATTTTCCCATAAGCCATGGTTTGGGATGTATGATTGGCCATGTTATGTTTTGAGAAAGCAAATAATCTCATCCTATTCTCAGTAATCTCTGTAAGTGTGTATCAGTGTTGCCGGCTATTCTCACTAATGGCCCATTCAGGAACAGATTTAGGATTGGTGGAATTGAGAATCTGAAAGAGACACCCTCCACCCCCCATTGTCCAAGGTTAACCAGCGTTAATTGGAAAAAAATTAAAAACGGCAAAAATTGTTCCAGGGTTGGCTGTATTTGTGATTTGCGTTTTAATGTTTTGACCATTTTAATAGATTTTATTTCCATCAGTATAGCCAAAGGCAGTCTGTCACTCCAGCTTTCCAACCACAAGCAGCGCTGCCAAGTTCTCTACAACAGTGTTTCTCAATCCCAGCTATGAGATTTCTAATGTCTTCTGACTTATGCCAGTTCAGCCTAGTTCAAATCTGTTAATTAGATGTTGAATCTGGTGAGCTGGAAGAACGGAAAACACCAAAATACACAAGACAGTGGAACTCCAGCACCTGGCCTAAATAAGCTTGTCTAGTCCAATTCAGAGAATAGTGGAAAGGTCTGTACCAGTTACACACAGGTAAGACCCATGTACCCAGGTGCTTGGCTCATTGCGACTGTCCTTTCTATTCTATAGAGTTTGTTGTTTTCTATTTCAATTTTCTGATTATGGTTTAGAAGGACCGGTCTTGGTCTTCAGATATTCAGAGCATAAGAACATCGGAAATTCTGTTCTGTTAACCTGTACATATTTTTTTGGCGGGTTTTTTCCTCCTCTAAGTGACTTACTATTTAGTTGAGCAGATGTAAGAGTGAGCATTTTACAATGAGGTTATGAGGACTCAAACTCATGACCTCACCATCAGTAGAATAGAATATTTTTATCATCATTAGACAATACAGTGTCATAGAGAAGAGTCGCAGCATGTCTAATACTGGGTAGGTCCCCCACAGGGCATGGACTCCATGAGCTTGTGGAACTATTCTGTAGGCAGTGAACACCAGATTTCCTGCAGAATGGTCCACAATTCTGTTGTATTCTGAGCTGTAGGATTTCTGTTTTCCACAGCGCATTGCATGGAGTCCCAGATGTGTTCGATAATGTTGGTGACTTACGTGTGAATGACAAAACGCCAAATCCCCAAAAGATGAGTGTTCCTCTAACCATCTCTAGATGTTGTCCTGTTGGAAGAGGCCAAACCCATCAGAATAAATACAGGACATGAACAGATGTCTGCTAGTAATCCAAAGCTGAAGCGCACAATTTTTATTGAAGCCCGAATGGCTTAAAGTTGGCAAATTTTCTGCAATTTAGTGTGTTTTTGTGTGTGTTTTTGTTTTTTCTTTGTAGAGATTGATATTGAACGCTGTGTCCGGGAATCCATCAACCTCTTCTGCTGGTCTCCCAAGAGCGCTACATATCGGCAACATGCCCAGCCACCTAAACCCACCAATGATGCCAATGGCTTTGGGAAGACAACAGCCTTCTATTCATCAGAGTATCAAGACCTACCAAACACAGACTTGGTGAGTGCGCCAAATGGTTGCCTTATAAAATAGAGCTTGGGGGTGGTGGCGGAGGAGTATTGACTCATTCGAGTACCATGGTGCCATTCATTCATTTGGAGGAATGGCTATTGGATTAGACTTCTGAAGTCAGTGTAACACCAGCCATGGCACTGGTTTGGGCTTAATGCCGTTCGTCCTGAGAATATTAAGCCCATTATGCACTGTGGGTAAAGTTCTGGATACAAATTAAACCCTGTCCTAAACTAAATTGTTGCCAATTTACAATGTCAATTGCAGTTCAGTAAATGATTTAGTCCAGATCTGCAGGAGGTTGGTAAGCGAATCTCCACTGAGATCATGCACACCACACACATTCACTTGAGAATAAATACTTTCTCACTGTCATACTCTTAACCACAGATGGTATGATCCATATTGCTGACATCTAAAAAGTGATGACGGATTTGTGGGTTTATATGTGGGATTGGTTTGAGGAGAATATTTGAATGTTAACTTGGAAAGTTGGACTTAGTTAGAATAGTCAAAAGAAAGACATGACAACGATATGTGTGTGGGAGAGTAAGGCACAATGAGGCATTTGGTCTTGAATTTACTGTGAAATGTAATTAAGAAGCATAATAATCATAGCAGTCCCCTGATCTGCCACTTGTAATGCATCACTAAGTCTTATTTTTGGTGTACAGTGCTGTAACTAGGCAGTAACTCTCAAATAGACAATTATGTCCATAATGAGGCTTGATCTGGTAGAAAAACATTTAAAAAATCATTAAAAATAATAAAACAATTCTGACCACACACATTCAAATGTGTGTATGCGTGTGTGTGTGCTTGTGTGCATGCATGTCTGTGTGTGTGCATGCATGTTCGGGTGTGTGGGCATGTGTGTGTGAATGCATGTGTGTATGTGTGTACATGCTTGTGTGTATGCATGTTTGTCTGTATGTATACATGTTTGTGTGTGTGTGTGCTTGGATGTGTGTGTGTGTATGTGTTTGCGTGTTTGTGTGTGTGTGTGTGTGTGTGTTTGTGCTCATGTGTACGTGTTTGCTTGTGTGTATGTGTGTGTATGTGTGTGTGTGTGTGCGTGTATGTGCTTGTGTGTATGCATGTGTGTGTGCTTGTGTGCATGCATGTCTGTGTGTATGTATGCATGTTTGGGTGTGTGGGCGTGTGTGTGCGTATGCATGTGTGTATGCGTGTGTGTGTGCTTGTGTGCATGCATGTCTGTGTGTATGTATGCATGTTCGGGTGTGTGGGTGTGTGTGTGAATGCATGTGTGTATGTGTGTACATGCTTGTGTCTATGCATGTTTGTCTGTATGTATACATGTTTGTGTGTGTGTATGCACGCATGCACGCACACACACACTCGTGTGTGTGTGTGTGTGTGTTCGTGTGCGTGTGTGTGCTCGTGTGTATGTGTTTGCTTGTGTGTATGTGTGTGGATGCGTGTATGCGTGTATGTGCTTGTGTGTATGCATGTGTGTATGCATGTGTGTGTGTGCTTGTGTGCATGCACATCTGTGTGTATGTATGCATGTTTGGGTGTGTGGGCGTGTGTATGCGTGTACGTGCTTGTGTGTATGCATGTTTGTGTGTGTGCTTGGATGTGTGTGTGTATGTGTGTGTGTGTGTATGTGTTTGCGTGTTTGCGTGTTTGTGTGAGTGTGTGTGTGCGTGCATGTGTGCGTGCGTGCGTGTGCTCGTGTGTATGCGTGTGTGTGTGCTTGTTGGCATGCATGTCTGTGTGTGTGTGTATGCATGTGTGTATGCGTGTACGTGCTTGTGTGTATGTATGCATGTTTGTGTGTGTGTGCTTGGATGTTTATGTATGTGTGTGTGTGTGTGTGTGCGCTTATGTGTGTATGTGTGTGCTTGTGTGGATGTGCGTGTGTGTGTGCGTGTCTGCTCATGTGTATGCATGTGTGTGTGCTTGTGTGCATGCATGTCTGTGTGTATGTATGCATGTTTGGGTGTGTGGACGTGTGTGTGCGTATGCATGCGTGTATGCGTGTACGTGCTTGTGCGTATGTATGTTTGTGTGTATGTATGCATGTTTGTGTGTGTGTGTGTGTGCGCGCATGTGTAAATGTCTGTGTCTGGGCATGTGTCTGTGTGTCTCTGTATGAGGGTCAAACTGACCTGAAGTCCATATGAAGAGTGTAAATGTGTTGGTATACGGTGTGCTCCATTATTATTTTTACCATGCAAGGGTTAAGCAAACAATAATCGGGTTGAAATAAGAACGAAAACTACCAGACTTGGTGTACATTCATTTTGATGTACTGCACAAACATAAAAGAATATGATTTAGTAGGGCCAGAATTCTGCCATGCCCCAGTGGGTCAGATGCAACACACACTTTCTGAAGTCTCCTAACCTACACTTGGTGTCTATTTATATTCTTGCCCAAGGTTTTTAAGAGCACACTTTTGTCTATTATTTGGAGTGAGTTGTGCTTACATGGCTATACATAGAAAGGACACTATGTCGATTTTAGTCTACTGCTGTAAGTGTAAAAATAAATGTTTAACGAAGTTTTTTTTGTTTTTTTTTTCATGAGGAATGTCTGGGCTGGATTTAGATGTAATTACAGGCCAAATCTGAGGCATGTGCAACACCATCCGGTTGTTGCTAATGAAATCTAATGCCACGTGTACATGTTAATGAGGTGTGACTTCTGAGAACCTCATGGTAATCAACAAGGTCAGAATGAGCCATATTTCACACCAAATTCCTCTTCAGATGAGGTTGGATTAATAAAAGAGGTAGAAACCAAATTTTGGGTTCAGTTTTTAATTCCGAGTTATTGCACAGCTGTTGAAACAAGTCCACTGCTGTATGCAGTTCTGGTGATTATCTTTGTGCTCTTTAGCAGAGAGAGTGCAGTTTGCACCCACCAGGTTGGACTGTCACCATGAATATGTTAGTGTGATTTATGGTGCAAGATGAGGAGTCATCTCCAGATGGTAGTAGAGTTCAGGGGTTATTAAAATGCACACAGGAGCCTCAGGTGTCCATTAAAAACATGTAAAGCCTCCTGAAACCTACCCAAACTGCAACCCTACCACCCAGACATAAGACCCTCTGTCCATACCCCAGTCATACCATGACCTCAGTAAAACCTAAACCCTACCCAAGCTGTAATGCTATACAGATTGTCCTCTAAACTGTACTGAAATTCTGTCCAATTGTATCCCACATTTTCTGCCTAAACTCTACTAAACCTCGACAAATCCTTTTTTTGCAGGATCTCTCTGAACTCTGCTTAAAGTTGAACAAGCCTGTCTCTAAGCCTGTCTCTAAGCCTGTCTCTAAGCCTGTCTCTAAGTTTGTCTCTAAGTCTGTCTCTAAGCTTGTCTCCAAGCCTGTCTCTAAGCCTGTCTCTAAGCCTGTCTCTAAGCCTGTCTCTAAGTCTGTCTCTAAGTCTGTCTCTAAGTCTGTCTCTAAGCCTGTCTCTAAGCCTGTCTCTAATTCCCTGAATTCAACCAAACCTCTAATCAACCCAATTCCAAACTACACCAAGTCTTCCTGTCTCTCCACAAATACTATACAAACTCGACTGAGCTTGTGTTTTAGCCTGAGCCAAAACTCTTCACAAATTCTATTCAACACCAACCAAGTCTGTCCCTTAGCCTATCCCCAGGTCCTTCACAAACAGCCTCTGCCTAAACTTTATCCAGATTTGCTCAAATCTGCCTTGGAATGAACTCAAATTGAATCCAAAATGTAACTTCCAAATTGTAAACTCACACAAGCTTTATCTTTAAAGGCTGAGCACCACCTAATATAAAAGTGTCAAACACATGAATACAGAGGAATTCAAAAATCCTAACCTGTCATAATCAGTAGTCAGAAAACTTTTTATTTTTTACAAATAAAAAAAAATACAGCTTAAAAGACAGTTGTTTAGCCACGCTGTTCAGAAACTGTCATATGCATCACACTAATGCAAAAATGACAAAAAGTGGTCTTTGGATATCATAAGGACATTAATCACCCCCACTGTCACTGCAGATTAATCCTCATCATCACATTCAGAAATGTCATCGGAATCTGAAGATCCAGCATTCCCAGTTATATCCCCCAGTTATAATGGTGTTTTACCATAGCATTGTTCGCAGTTGTCCACCAGTGATTTGGCTTGTGTTAACTATTTCAAATTCCCCAAATGCAGGAATGTCGAGTTTTTGACAGGGCAGCGGTAGGCTTGTGGTAAAGAAACCGGCCTTGTGACCGAAGGGTCCCTGGTTTCATCAAACACTTCTGGGATGCCACTGAAATCTTACAACTCAGAATACAACAGAATTTTGGACCTTCTGCAGGAAGTACGGTGTTCCTTGCCTGCAGAATATTTCCACAAGCTCATAAAGTCCATGCACCGTAGAGGAACCTACGAAGTATTAGACTGGTGTACCCATTTTTTAAATGATTTTTCAGTTTTTTTTGGTAAGTTGGGAAAATATACTAACACTTAATTGCTGGAGAGCCGAGTTTAAGTTATTACATTATGCTGTCCATGTGTTCTCTATATATGTCAGATAACATTAGCTTTTACCTCATTCCTGCTTCACCCTTGTAATCTTGCATCCTGACTCCTTCCACACCAAAATGTTGGAAATCAATACTAAAAACGTCAGATACTAAAAGTCAGATATTGCTGGGAATTGGCAGATGAAACGCCTTTAGAAACGGATTATGGTAGAGACATTAAATTTAATTAAATTTTATTTATTTAGCGCTTTTAACAATTGTCATTGTCCCAAAGCAGCTTTACAGAAAATAATAAAAAAGGTTAAATATATATTTATAAAATTTTTT
>JAOVVF010000039.1:23990400-24005238 GCA_028565595.1 Duopalatinus emarginatus | reverse complement strand
TGCACGGATGGGTTAAATGCGGAGGTCACATTCCTCTGTGTGCAAGCACAGTAGGCAAATAGTTCACTTTCTTTCAGTAGTTCATTTTCATTTCCTCAGTGGGTCTTGAAGGCAGTATTAGATCCACCCTAGGCCAGAGCAGTGAGCAACCCTATTCACAGTGCCCAGGGAGCAGCTGGGAGTTAGGTGCCTTGCTCAAGGGCACTTCAGTCGTGTCTTGCCATTATGTGGAATTAAACTGGGGAATATCTGTTCACAAGGGTGGTTTCTTAACTACAAGCCTACAGTCATGTGGTACACGCAAGACAAATGTATAAAGTGTACATTCACAACTTTTATTGGCATCAATCTTTAAATACTGACATCATTTGTCTAAAACGAGTGAGGACAGCGGGGGGGGTTCAGGTCAAAAAGATTGGCCTACTGTAAGATTTTAAAGGGTACATACGTGTATCATATGCCAATACAGGATGGCTGATACAGCCACTTAAAAAACGTAATGCAAAACAATTTTACTGGCTGGTAGTTTACAGTATACATAATGCCAAGAGAACACTTGAAATTGGGTCGTGTAAACATTGCCCTGCATCACTTACACATGTTGAAGGATTCACATACTGTAATTCTGCACTAGCAAAGCATCTTTTTTTCAAATATATCTATATTATATTTATATATATATATGTACACACGGATACATTTACAATAATACAATGGAAATATGTTGTCTCTCGGGTACATTTTAAGCACACAATGCTCTCGTTGGCTAGTTTAAAAAAAAAGGCTTTAAAATGGCAGTCTCAAGAGCAAACGTGGCCGTGGCACAGCTGAGTCCGTTTTCCTATTGTCTCAGTGGAAATCATACAGAAGTGTATGACATTTAAAAAAAAATGAAATTGACACATTTTCCTGTTTGTTCGAATTTCTGTCTTCCGGCATTTATCTGCTGTAGGAGAAACACTCATCATCATGAGGGAAGTCCACGGAAAAGCAGATCCCTCTTTTCTTTCTTAAGGGAATTGGCGGGCGAGGGTTTTCTGATTGTGTTCATTAGAGTCTCCTAAGGTTGTGCTCTTCCTGACAGACACCTCTTCTCAGACTGATGTCGTCCAGCACCATTTCACCAGGATGGCCTCTTCGTCTTTCACCCTTCACAATCACCTGCACACACACACATTTACATTCACATTTGCGGCATTTGGCAGACGCTCTTATCCATAGCGACTTACAAGGTTACTAGTATTACAGGTAGTCCAACGTAGTGTTAGGAGTCAAGGACCCTTATTGGCTGCCCAGACCGGGAATCGAACCCAGGTCTCTCACATGGGAACCAATGATGTTACCGCTGTACCACACCAACCGCACACGAATCACTCAGATGTAACAGCATTAATCCAATGTGTTCATATACACATTAAAATGAAATCTAAGTTCTCTGAGCTGGGGATTAAACCAAGCTCTTGAGTTTAATCCTTTATACACTTGTCTGTTACAAGGACCCGCTATATACTTTTTTTTAAAATCAGTGAAATGCTAATGTCAGTAAGCAGCTGTATAGAAATCCGCCTGTAAATTTACATATAAACGGTATAATTACCATGAGAAGATATGCTTGACATAACCAGCTTCAACTTGGAAGTTATTCTTTTCTCTAACACCAGACAGCAGGGATTCAATTTTACATATATTACTACAGCACACAGGTGTAGACGATTAAACAGTACTAAGAGTGTTAAAAGGATTTTTAGTGTAAGCAGGACAGTCCATGGACCTTGCTAGGCCTCTAACTCAGGCATGTAACTCAGTATTGATTTGCCATGACCTAGAAAAAAATTCACATTTGAGTTGGAACAAGCTCCTACACACCGAGGACCAGAAAAAAAACGGTACACCAGTCTAATACTTGGTAGGTCCCCGATGGTGAACGGACTCCACAAGCTTGCAGAAATATTCCGTAGACAATGAACACTATTCTGTTGTATCGCGAGGTGTAGGATTTCTGTGTTCCACAGCATGTTGCATGGCATCCCAGTCATCTGGTGGCTTAGGTGGGAATGGCGAAACCCCAAACTCTGATGAGTGTTCCTCTAACCATAATTTGGCATCCATATAATACCATAATACCAGTGACCTTATTCTGTTTACGATTTAACTCAGACATTACTGAGGACATCAGAAAATTCATTGGTTGTAACAGAGACATGAGTAAGGAGCAGTAAGGAGACATGAGACTGTGAAAAGTAAGACTTGGCTATTGTTGTTAAAACAAACTAACTGGCAAATGTAAATTCTGAATTATTATATATGACCTTTTATGCCATTGGGGCCCTACCACCATTATTCTTGTAAAGATTGATATGTCTTTATTTTTACCTTTATCATGCAGTGCTAAGTATGCTGGAAAGACCATTAATATAATATCTAATATAATTAGTTTTAGCTTTCAGTCCATAATATCAAGGTGAATTTATGCACAGTATTTATAGTGCAGGTATCTTTTTAGCAAATGCAGTCCTCTGGCTGTCCAAGTGAGAACATTCACAATGATTGCTATACTATTAAAGTACTACTAAATAATTGCAGTAGTACTTATACTGATAAAATGTCATTTGGCACCACTTTAAGGTAATAATGCTACAATTCTGTTCAGCTACAATATTAATTTAGACTGAGCACATGAGTAATGTTAAACCCATACTCACACTTTCCAGGCCGTTGCCCCACAGCGTGATCTGTGTCGTCCTCCAGCCGCTGCCTCCTGTGCGACCCCATACAGCTGGACTGTGCTGTCGGCCTTTCTGCACAAACACCTGCAGCATGCCCACGTGGTGACCCGCCAGCTTGTGGCGGAAAGCCAGACACAGGTTCCCGTCGCTCCACGGAGACGCCAGGGGAAGGATGAGCTGAGCTCCACGGCCACTCCGTTTACCCACCACCTCTGAGATGGTCAGATACTTTCCACCTAAAATAGAACAATCCAAAGACCATGCACTTACATCACACACCTGGGGTAAAAAATTACTAGGGTTGGATTGCTACACTTTAATAAATTAGATCAAGATCTACTTGTCTTTATGTTTTATTATTTCATTTCTATCTATATAACATGATCAGTCAAAACAATTTCCACTGATTAGGATTATTATCTACTTCAGCCTTCTGAACATATTTTTAGATGGTAGGACACAAAACAGCCATGGATCAAGATTAAAGAACCAGCCTTATGACCAACTGAACACAACCGAAATTCCCTGGAAAAAGTCACCAAACCCTCCAAGTGCTCCCTGAGCACCGTGTATAAGATTGCCCACCACTCCACGCAAGTGCACTCACTATCTCCTAGTATGTGTGTGTTCACTTATGCATGTGTTACCCTGTACGGATACAAGGTTACGAGGTTAAATTCTTCTCTGTGCAAGCACAGTGATCCATCACTTCACTTTATTCTGATCGGTCATAAGGTGCCGATTAATTAACAGCAGCTCTGATAGTAGGGCATCGTTCGTCATTTTTTAAAAATAAAAATAATAATGTTAGCATTTTTATAATAACAGTTTACACAAGGATTACACAACATTTATGCAAGGAGTCTCCAGTGTCAATGTTTTAACAGAGACACGGAGAGTCCTCAGGAGTGTCACGGTTACATTAAATGGTGTATTTGTTGGTTTAATAACTTAAAGAGACAAAATATTTGAAGTGATTTTGTGGATTTTCTGCAACATCAAACATAAATCTAAATGGATAAAAAGTATCTTTGTAATTCTATTAAAACACATCAGCATTGGAAAATTGCCATGGAAGAAAACATATTAAGGACTAAGAAAATTTTTTTATATAGTATATAGCAGCAGTGCCCAACCTTTTTTGTGCCACGGATCGGTTAAATGTCAGGAAATATTTTTATGGACCGGCTTTTAAGGTGTGGTGGATAAATACAACAAAATATATTAATGATACGACGGGCATAAAACTGGTATTTTCTAAATATAATAATAAACGTGAATCCTTCAGTGTAAGGCTTCGGCCTTAATAATATCTATAATAAACAGATATACTGTTGAATTAAAATATGCTGTGTCCAGTGTAGATTGTATGTTATCCCCAAACCTAGGAGCCAGGAGCCAGGAGCCAGGAGCCAAAACCCACATAACAAATCATATCAATCCTTCATGTATGTGAGAGCACAAGGCCCTCTTACAAGAGGCATTTCAAAAATTTTATGTACTAAAATAAAGGAGATACAATACACATTGTTCAGAATTAGATAATAAATAAAACAGAAATAATGTAAGTTATTTATTCTTTCTGTGTGGCCTGGTATCAATTGACCCAGGGGTTGGGGACTACTGGTATATAGTAGTGGTGCAGGTATAATCTGTTACTGTACATTGTGTTTATAATAAAAAAAAACAGATTAAATAGATTTAAATAGAAAAGGTTTAATCTATCTGTCTGTCTGTCTGTCTATCTGTCTGTCTGTCTATACTGTTTGAATGTGGTGAAAATATAATATACTTTTTATCCTTTTTTATGACAAATTGATCAATTGAATTGCTGAACTGCGCTAGAGAAAATTAATTCAATATATTTGGGGCGTTTTGTGGTGCTGAACAGGAAAAATGGTCATTTCTTCCAAAATGAAGAATTCCATTAGAGTATAAAGGGTTACTATATTCAGTCATGTCTTAATGGTAAGCATTTTTGCATATAAAAAAAAAATTAGTTACCTGAAGGGTCTGGTACAGTCTCCCAGTGCACGTCTCCTTCTTTGTGCTGGATCCAGTCACAAAGACCTTGATCAAAGGAGCAGCTCAGAAATCCAGCTTCTAAAATACCAAATACTGCATTACAAAGCAATTCAAAAATGCAGTTGGATTCCAAAAAAATAACACAAAACACACCTCTGAACTCAGTACTGAAGCAGTCAGATTAGCTTTAAACATGTCAGGCTAGCATCAGGCTAGTTTGTTGAAGAAATGAATATTTGTGCTCTTTAAGAGGCCAATGAAAGCTTTGTCCATGCCAGACTACTGATCCTGTTTTAGTGCTGAGTGCCAGGATACAGACTGAAATCGTTAGACAATTTGCGTACCTCTGACCTCACTTCTAACAGCATGCAAAAACAGTGGATAGAAGTCTGGGCTTAGTGCCCAGACACACAACTAAACCCAGTTTGGGTCTATAAAAGGAGTTTCAGCCATATATGTAATGAGCTATGAAACTCTATAAGGCATTATATACATTAATATAATAGATTTGAAATGCACCGCCTCCCTTTTTTTTTTTTAGTATTATACAAAAAACGTCTACTGCAATACTGTTTAAATAATATTAAAAGAAAGAATGGAGTGGGAGTAGTGAGATAACATGACCCAACTGTAAATCCTCAGTTGCATTGTTCCTTCTGACTATTGCACTATTTTATTACTTTATTATTTAGGGTTATAGCTTTATTAAGAAAAACACAGTAGTTTTGGTTTTGGTGGAATTTAATAATTTTGTTTTAAATAAATGTTACTTAGAAGTGTCAAACCCAAATTATAATAATATTCCTTTATATATGACTATTAAAGACTATACACAATGCAAAATCATTGTGCAAGTTCCAATAGAGTTAAAATAAGGGCACTGACACACATTATACATTATACAGTTACACTACCACATTAGAATAGTTAAAAAGAGCTTTTAAGTAGCTTTAAACATCACTAGTTCTGCACCACTGAAATCTACAGTGCCCAAGATAGACGCTGCAAAAAACGGGCACTTTAGTCCACTTTGGAGCTCTATTTCTGTTCATAATGATACCCTCAGGTGCTGTTACAAAGTTTATTATGTTTCAAGTAATTATTTCTCCAGGCCATATACTTTGTTTATTTAAATAAATCAAATGCTTGAAATAAAAAAAATAAATAAATCAGTCAGAATCTTTCTTTATTTAATCGACAATTTATGCTGCAAAGAGCAATGCACCATCTTAATGTACAACATTTTAAGAAATCAATTCACGGGCAATTAAAGGTGTAATCTTTGGAGAAAGCACTGCAAATGAACTATGTATATGGCTATAATTCAGGCACAATGTTACTTCAGCAAACATATACAGGATGATATACAATAAAAATGTAAGATCAGGTTGATGTGTCATTATTGAGGGCCTTACTGCTAAGCTAAGCTGAGCTGGTAAACATTGACAGCAGTTCAGACTACAAAGACACGGATGTACAGCAGATGTAAAAAAGTGTACTGCACCTGGGTCATCTTTTAGCTCTTCTTCAGTGTTGCCCAGTTCTATGTCCAGATCGGTGCCGAGAACGTTGTTATCGCCATTGTTCCTTGGTACTGCAGTAAATAAAAAATAAATTAAAAAAGAACCATTAGGACTTGCTTGATGAGACAGCACAATGATCATTTTTCTTCCCATAAATGTTTTTCCCATAAATGTTTACAGGCTCTTTGTAAAGGAAAATGAATAATTAGTTTACTGTGGCACCAATAAAATCATCCAAATCTTTCAGATGATTTTTCAAAATTGAATGACAGCTACCAACCAGGGATGGCAGAGGCTATCACATACCCCCTAGTGTTCACTGGTGTGTGTGTTTCACTGCATGGACGGGTCAAATGCGGAGGTGACGGTCACATTCCTCTGTGTGCAAGCACAGTACGCAAACAGTTCACCTTCACTTCACTTTCACTTTCATGTTTTTTCAAAGATGTAACGCGAGCCAGACAAATATTTTTGAACTGCTAACTTATACTCGATTAACATACTAGGGAAAGGGAGGGGTATTGATGGGGGTGTCAAGCTAAGAAGAAAGTGCTGTCTGTCCCCTTCTGCATGCACAAGCTCACAGATTAATGCTCATTACTGGCTATGTGGCTGTGATTGTTGGGGAGGAAACAGTATACCACCTCCACCTGAGAGCACACTGGTGGCCAAAGCATCAGCAGGATTCTGAGTCGTAATCTCTGGATGATAGGGCAAAGGCTCATTTAGGGCTTAGGAAAGAATTTGGAATCTGGGCCAAAAATGTCCTGACTGTAACCAGTGCTTGGTTTGGATTTTAAGTTAGGCTGAAGCATACAGTAATGTCTCATAAAGGTAAAGTCGTACTGGGTGCCTGTCCTAGGAGTTGAATGACCATCATTCTACAGTATTGTGGGATGTGGTTAAGGATTTGGCCTACTGTTTGTGGAACTCAAAGTTGAAACAGTGCTTCATAATATATTTTTCAGTGCAAACAGACCAATACATTACATTAGTTGAGGGCAATCTTATTACAGTTACAGTTACTATAATAATTATTTCAACAAAGAGGTTGCGGAAGCCGGGCATTTTAGCCAACTTTGGAGCTCTATTTCTGTTTAAAATGTCATTTCAGGAGTTCCTACATAGCCCATTGTTTATGTAATCACATGAGATTCAAATCAAATGTGATAACATCAACAACAACAGCAAAAAATAAACAACAAAACATCATTTAAAAGAAGTCTTTGAGACTGTGATTGAGATTGTTAATTAGCAGGTCTTGTAAGGTGTTCCTGGTATGCAGTGGTTATTACCTACCAAAAGTAGTTCAAAGAAGGACAACCAGTGATCCAGCAAAGTCATGGGTGCATAAGGCTGATAATGATATGCATGAGGGGTGATGGTTAGCCTGCCTGGTCCAATCCTAGAGAATATCTGCCAGTGGTGGACGAAGTACCCAAATTATGTAGTTGGGTAAAAGTACAGATACCCAAGGTAAAATATTACTCCAGTAAAAGTAAAAGTCCTCTGTTTAGATTTTCACTTGAGTAAAAGTACAAAAGTATTTACCTTCAAATGTACTTAATTATCAAAAGTAAAACTATGATTTACTCTGGCTTTAATGTCCTGTTATCATGTTTGTAACTAGACTCTATTAATTGACTCCTTTTATGTAAAAAGTCACTCTTGGTTACCAATATTTTAATACAATGTCATTAATTATCATAAAGTTCAAAACACTGAAGGTAAACTTTGTACATTAGGTAGAACCAGATGGCTATGAAATTACATTTTGGATTAAGATTTACTGCCAACTTAGTTACAAGTTTAGGTTTAATAAAAAAACTGTTTTCTCTACAAAAAAAAAGAAACATTCAAATTAACCACATATCTATCAGTCTCCCTCTTTTTGAGAAATAAAATATCCTATCCATCCAACAGGTGTTTTAGGTCACAGTTTAAAAATAATAACCAGTAAACTTTGAGAATAAAGTAGTAATATTTAAAGTTGTATTGAGAATAAAGTCGTAATATATTAAAGATCAAAGTCATAATATTTCAAAATAAAATCAATATTTCAAAAAAAAAAAAATAATACTACATGGAGAACGAAGTCAAAGTTATAAGAACAAAGTGTCAGTTTAGAGAAGTGCTAAGAGGAAGCATCATCCCTAATTTTAACATGAGGAGGCTGTTTATCTTCCTTTACAAAACCTGCTGACTTTAACACTGCAATCTTACAACTTTATTCTCAAAATATAATAACTTCACTGCTGAAATATTAGGCTAGCAAAGTCTAAAGAACAGTCTTTAGATGCTGAAAATATAGGAGCAATCCACTGTATAGCTAGCATGCTCTGCATATCACTATATCACTTGTGCTTTACCAATGCTTAGTAGCTTACTAACAAACCATACATACAATGATCATTTTAATTTTAAAAAATTGGGCTGCTGTTAGAGTAACTTACTAACAGAAAATGTGTTTTATTAGATAGGACAGGGAGTAACGCTGTAACCTGATTGGTGTGATTACGCGCTCCTTTCATTTTAAAATGTTACATATTTTATGCGTGCATGAGACAAAAGTAACGACAGAGTAAAAAGTAAGATATTTGACTTTTAAATGTAGTGAAGTTAAAGTAAAAGTCCCCCATAATAAAAATACTCCAGTAAAGTACAGATACACAAAAAAACTACTTAAGTACAGTAACTAATTACATTTACTTTGTTACTGTCCACCACTGATATCTGCAGTAGGATCTGCACTTCAGAGGGCTTGTGGAGTCCATGCCTCAACGGGTCTGAGCTGTTTTGGCAGCTGTTTAAGGCAGTTGGTTTTCAGAGTGTTATATATTTATATGCATTACTGATCATTCTGTAAAAAAACAGCATGCTGTGGTTTATTCCTTAATTAATACATAGTGGACCCACAACTAGAAAACAACAGCTTCATACCAGCAGTGAAGTATATTACATTGCATGATTCGTAGGCTTTCCGTGTCATGCCTCAGGCTCATTTCCCCAGCTTTACGTTGCCCTTTCATTGCCCTTTAACTCTCCACCTCTGCTGATCTTTGTTTCTATTCATCCCTCTTGGTTCTTTGCAAACATTTGGAAAGCCAAACAGAACGGTGCACAGAGGAGACAAATGCACAGTCAAGGCTAAACAAGTCGCCCTCTCAATCTTCTCTCCCAAAAGAGTGACGAGGACCCGATGCTGGGTTGGTGACATTTCCGTGTATGCGCCAATTATAGAACAGGATAACAGCGAGGAGATAAGGCCATGCATCTGCGCCTTAGTTTGTGATTACCACATTGATTTCAATTACCTCCCTATCTTGTAGTCGAACACCACATTCCCCAGACGTGGCCTCATTCCAGTGCCGATAAATAAATTAATGAAATAAACTCACAGAGGACAAAGTCATTACAATGCACTACAGGTGTAAGAGCTGCCGCCAGCAATGCTGCCCTAACTGCTTCATTTGATCATTATTGTTTCGAATCAATTTCAGAAATGTGGTTCTAATGAGCTTCTTCTCACATCGCCTGACATCTCAGCCACACGATTTTTGCAGCAGGTGGGTAAGGGTTTGGTTCCAGTACGAGGTAATTGACTGATGTGCTTTGGCAATGTTGACCGGTAATGTAATAGTCGTTGCTGTTCTCATTAGGTCTTGCCATCTGGAAGCTGAGGCTTTCAGATGTTATTTTCCTTCCTAAAGCAAAACTGATGTTTCCCCTACTGGTGAACCCGCTGATACAAAACACCAGATCAGCCTGTTAGAAATAAGCACCAAATAAACAGACATTATCATCATCACTTTGGGTTATTTTTGGATCATCATTTCAGAAAGTGAATTATCTAAAATGGCAGGCTACCCATTAAAATATGGCACTCCAATAACAAAAACATACTGTAGCAGAACCCATCAAGAGTAAGAAAAACTTTAGCAAATCTAATTTTTTTTAACCTGAACAAACATGACTCCTCTGTCACAGACAATCACACATTTATGTAACTTTTTAGCAGATACTGGCTACAAGGCTAGAGACACAAGGTCATCTTTTCAGAGAGAAATAATGCTGGGATTAGACCAAAAAAAAATGGAAAAGCCCAATTTTAAGACTATTTTGTCATATCTGAAAAAAATCCCATGTAGGAGCCAACTATGAGGAACGGGCCATGTAATGTCACATAACAAAAGAACACTGATGTGGTGTCTAGGATGCCCCATGACACCCCAACAAAAAGTCTAGCATGACAAAATTTTCAGGGCTTTTTGCCTAGTTCTTCATCAAGTACTGAACCATTCATGCATTCTTGCCAGTCTCCCGACTGAGACACCTAACGGATTTATGGCACAGTTATTGCCTAATATGAAATAGTGATCATTGTCTGATCCTAACCTAAGTAATTGTGTGTAATTTTAAATTTTCATTTGTCGTATGTGCAAGCACAGTAGGCAAATCATCCACTTTCACTATAGCCCTAAACTAATCATCAATGGTTAAGGAACCAGCCTTAAGACTATAAGGTCCCCGGTTTGATCCCCGCACCTACAAGACGTAACTAAAGTGAGCTTGAGCAAGTCACCTAACCCCTAACTGCTCCCCGGGTGCCACAGATAGGGTTGCCCACTGCTCCGCAGTCTTGTAGGTGCCCAGTGTATTCATTGCAGTTGCAGTGTATTTAAATGCATGATGAGTTAAATCTGGTCAAATTTCTCGGGCTGTACAAACAAAGTAGTCAATGAGTCACTTCACTTAAATAGTAACAGTTATCACCACTCACTCATGTTAATTGCTTATCCAGAACTTCGTAAGTAAATTTTTTTTACATAATTGTATTGGGTTGTATCCAGATTGTATCCAGAGATTTAGAGAGTTTAGCACTGAATTTGTTAATAAAATGCATGGTTTTATTAATTATTATTTTTAATAGTTGTATTATTATTATTATTATTCTTCTTATTATTATTATATACAATTTTGGTTGTTCATCACTGAAACAAAGTCTTGCTATCAGCCCACTGCACATGTGAACAAAATCACACCGATTCAGTCTGCAGATCATCTTTATATCACACAGTGACATAAATAGGATAGGATACTTTGTTCGAACATGACAGTAAATAAGCTCCTTTTAATGTTCTGGATTGTTAAGGGTTTTAGATTTATGGTTTCTACATTGAACCCTCCTTCTGATAGGTTAACAGCCTGTTATATGGTTATAACTCTCAAGGGATCCTTCAAAAGAACATTTATGAAAGCTTAAGATTAGAGGTTCAGGCTTCAACAGTACATTGTGGTATGTTGTGATCTGGTGACTGCATCAGCATGTTCTGTACCAATGTTCTGTTAGCCAATTTGTAAATACGCCTTGGGATTATACCTTTATAGGGCACTATATAGTGAGCAGGTTTTGGACTAGTTCTCCAGATGACTTTTTACATATTTTGGGGGCAATCCAAAAAACCTTTTAGGGCACTATGCAGAGCCTGTAACAACAGAATCCAGTGAACAGCACAAAGTGGGCAATAAACTGTAAGGAAAAACATCAGGTTGAATCCAGAAGCATTAAGTGCTCACTGGTTGTCCATCTGGTGGGAACCCTTCGAGGTATTATGTGGAACCCAACTAAGCATTGTCAAATATTCCCTGAAGGACACTTAAAAAAAATATAATAGACAGCTAAGAATAATCACTTACTGTGGACATCTCCTCTCTGTTTCTCGTTGTTGTCTTTGTGGATGTTGTTGTCCAAGGGGGTAACTGGAGGGACAGGAGTCCTCTGAGGGGTTACAACTGGCACCTTTGGTGTTACAGCTGGGGCTTTGGTGGTGGTGGGATGCAGAGGTGTGACATGGGGCTTACGTGTTATTACAGTGGGGGGTTTGGGAGAGGTCGTAGGAGGTTTACGTGTTGGGATGATTGGTTTTTTGGGTGTTGGGATGATTTTCTTTGGTGGTGTATGTGTTTTGGAGGATGGTGTTGTACTCGGGGTACTCGGGATCCTTTTGGCCGTCACTGGTGGTCGAGCTGTGGTAGTGGTCCTCTTCTGGTCTGTATCTGGAATCCTGTTGTTGTTGTTCCCAGGTGGGAGTTTTCCAGGTCTGGGAGGCTCGATTATCACTCTGGGGATGGCTGGAGAGTATTCGTTAAAGAAAGAGAAAAACATTTACATTGTGTACTGGCTTTCAATTGTTTTGTAGATTTATTGTAAAATGTAAAAGGTATACCTGGAAAACCATTCCTTTTGTTATTGAAAACCATTGGCAACTCAAACCTTTATAAACCAGTATAAACACATTTTTTCTTTAATTTTTTATGAAGGTCCGTGCCGGAGATATGACGTAGGACTTTAAGACATTTAGGTACTTTTAATATACACTGATGTACCAGAATACCTGGTTCACACTGTAAAAACAGATTGTTCAGATTGATGGTGGCTTCATAATGGTATAGGGTTTGTTTAGCTGGAATTCCATGGGACCCCTGGTACACCTACAAACGTCTTTGACAGGTGAATGCTAGGTGTCCTTTCTGACGAGTTACACCCGTGTATGTCCTGCATTCATTCTGACAGGTTTGGGCTCTTCCAACAGAACAATGCGTCTAGAGACGCCAAAATCTAGAGTATTTGAGTTGGGGTTTTGTCGTTCCCACCTGATAGAACAGACTTGTGGAGCATTCTGCAGGAAGTATGGTGATTGTTTCATACAGAACATTTTTTGTAAGGTTTGTAAAGTTTATGATTCATGGCAGCCCAACCAAGTATTAGACTGTTGTACCCGTTTTTCTGTTACTACAGTTAATTTTCATTTATTCAACTCTATTCAAAACTGAGCTTTGTTATGTAATGCCACATGGGAAATAAGTGAGCATTTTTACTTCATGTACATGAAATCACAGAGGAATATTAACTGATCATAGTTAGCGGATTTGGAAATGTTCATGGCTGACATCCTTCATTACAGCTTAAATGGAATAAAGGCTGTTACTTAAATAGCAATGTTCCCACATGGAGGCTTAACGATGAATCACGTCTCATAGAAAAAGAAACAAAGCTGACAGTTAAACCTCCTGTTTAACAATAATGCATTTACTTTTCCTCTGTTTGCACAGAGCAGTGGGCGTCGGACCAATGAGCATGGCTTTTTACGACCTTTTTATGGAAATTAGGCCACTGAGCACTAAACATCGAGCTTGTCTCTGTCTGTCATTTAATGCTAACTGACAGGTGCATATTAACTTGAATGTTTAACATGTTTCCTGCGCTATTAGAAATGCATCATACTTTCCAGAGCATTAAGTCCTTACATGTTTTTATGCCTGGCTGAACAATAAAGAGCCAATAAATCCTCTGCACCTTTTCAGCGTGGCATGAGCAAAGACCGGGTGTATATGTGAATGTGCATTTGTGGAGCGGTGTGAATCCGTAGGTCATTATTTAATGCAAACATTTCTGCCTGATAGGGCTGAACATCTGGAGATGAATTAAGAGTAAATGAAGCAGAAGTGTGTAGGCTCCTTTAGTCTTCTTCGGAAAATAGTCAATAATCTTTATGTAATGAAATGTAATTTAAAGACAATGTGAATGTGTGAAAATGCCCCATGCAGCTGTATCTCTGTGTGCTCAGCAGACCACAGACACAAGCGTCTCATGCTACTTCGGAACAAAGTGCGACTCACTTCATTACCTTTACTGCAGTGAGTCTTATTAGAGTTGTGCAGTCCAGTACATCAGTGCCATAATGACAATGATGTGGGCCAAAATGCAAAAAAGGGCCACAGTTCTCAGATCCGGTGACTTAGGTGTGAAAGACAAAATCCCAAACTCAGATGAGTGTTCCTCTAATCTGGTGTCTCTAGACATATTTGGTGGTGCATTGTCCTATTTGAAGAGGCCAAACCCATCAAAATGAAAGGAGACACACATAGTGTTCACCTGTCAGAGACGTAGATGTACCAGGGGTCCCATGGAATGCTGGCTACAACGAACCCCATACCATTATGAAGTGTCCATAGATGTCTATCGCTTTGTATACACACTAGCAGACACAACCAATGACATGTAAACGTTGTGTTGGTATTACTTTTATTATTTAGAAAAACAATCCCATGATTGGGATGATTTAGGAGAAATATGGCCCAGTTATGCAACTTATGGGCAAGTTATTCCAGTGGCAGGTGTACCATGGGCTAAAACTGGCCCAACTTTAACAGCCACAGGTAAAGTTTGTCACGGCATGCAGACTTAAGGCCATATGAGGCTCACATGCAGACCACTATGTAAAATGTATGAGAGTTTGGGCCAAAACTAGTCTAGTTGTAGTCCACCATGTTTTTTGTGGCTGATCTGGGCCATGACTCATATGCTATCTGGGATGTAAGAATAAATATATATATATTAGGGCTGTTGAAGTTAACGCGATAATAACACATTAACGCGATCTCAAATTATCGTGATTTAAAAAAAAATAGTGCCATTAACGCAATTTCTAATTTGGCCCCGAGATTCACCCGTAGTTCATGTTGAGGCTTGTCGCGCGCTGCTTCAGTAAGAGTAAGGCTGC
>JAOVVF010000039.1:23936311-23943811 GCA_028565595.1 Duopalatinus emarginatus | reverse complement strand
TTTTCTAGTGAGGTCAGCAGAGGTGACATAAACGTGCATTAAGGAAGACATCTGAGAAAAAAAGAAATTAGAAATATGCTGTCCGCATTTAAATCAAACGTCTGGACTTATTTATTTATTAACAAGGAAGGGACAAAGGACATAGATAAGACACATTGGGGAAATCATTTGTGGTTGACAAAAAAAAAAAACTAAGCGTATATAACAAAAACAATATCATATCATGGCTTACGTATAACGATAATATCAGGTTTCCGACGATTCCCACACATAGTAATCATACTTAAAATAAATACATTTAAAAAGTGTTACCTGGGTCTTGAAAAGGTTCCAATAGAGAAAAGGTCCTAAAATTTCAGAAATTACAACCCAGAAAATAAAATGGTTTCTCCAGCGAAAGCAACAGCAAGTTTATTATTTTAGCCCAGGATTTCAGTTCCTGTGGTTTCACAATTTTGTAAAGCATGTTCTCACTGCAGGAAACTTTTCAAGAACCTATGAATTGTATAATTGCTGTCACCGGAGCAAGCAGGACTTTAGTCCCGGCATATTTTAATAACGTTTTAAGCAGAAGAACTTTTTCAGCAGCCCTGGTATGTTCTCCACCAGATGAACTATTCAGAAACTGCTGGATTTTATGCTTGCTGTTACAAGAGGAACCAGGATTGTAGTTCTTGGGCTGTAAGGATCCATGCACTGTATTATAGGACCAGAAGTCTAGCTCCCAGACTGTTTTAGAAACCTTTTTTACCTTATCAATTTTTCAGAGAGCCAGAAGCTTTTTTCTCCTAAAGGAATCTTTTCTCGAACCTTTACATTTTTTATGTTTATAAGTTGTAAATACTACTAGACTGAGAGGTTCATGTTAAATAATTTCAAATACGACCCTGTTTGAATTCAACAATATTCTAAAAGCGTGGGTTTTTTTTTTTGTGTGTGTGTGTGTGTGTGTATGTGTGTGTATTTACAGATCAGCCACAACATTAAAATCGCCTGCCTAAACAGCTGTCAAAACAGCTCCAACCCATTTCTATGAATGTATGGTCTCCACAAGACCTCTGAAGGTGTCCTGTGGTATCTGGCACCATGACGTAAGCAACAGATCCTTCTGTTCATCTTCTGTGTGATCGGACCAGACAGGCCAGCCTTCACCTTTCATACTCACCAATTAGCCATGGGTACCTATGACCCTGTCACCGGTTCACTTGTTGTCCTTCCCTGGACCACTTTTGGTAGGTATTTACCACTGTATACTAGAAACACCTCAAAAGACCTGCTGATTTTTAAATGCTCTGACCCAGTTGTCTAACCATCACAATTTGGCTCTAGTCAACGTCATCCAGATTCTTACACTTGCCTATTTTTCTTGCTTCCAACACATCAACTTTGAGAACTGAGTTTTGGCTTTTATGTCCCATCCCTTCGAGTTAATTGTAATGAGATAACCAATGTTATTCACGTCACCTCTCAGCTGTTTTGTGGTTTTAATATTATGGATGTATATAACAAAGCACCAAAGGAAATGTGAGAGACATCTGCATACTGGCAAACTCACTCAATCACTCACTCACTCACTCACTCAATACAAAATCACAGGTATGCAATCATGCTTCATTTGATCCTGCCCTGCATGAGATTACGTGACAGGTGGCACATAAACCAAACCAGATAAGACAGACTTGCGGCTCAGTGCATAGACGTCTCAGACGCCACAGGGTTAGAAAAATCGCATTAGCTGTTACTTACAGCTCCGTGAGTTGATTTGTGAGTCAAGCAGCTTTCTTCTCAAGCGAAGCCAGATATATCACGCACCCGCAGCCGAAGCAACAGCTGGAATATCATGCATACAAGCCATGCAGAGAACGCTGTGCATTTGTCAGGCTGCCAGCCGCGCTCGGCTCGCTAATAATATCCTCACACGCCTCCGAATGTAATTATACCGAGTGCAAGGCTATTTCGCTCTCACCGTAAAGCTAACTGTTTGGGCTGGGAAACATGCTGTAACTTTATTGGATGTGTGTGGGACATGCAGCAGCAGACAAATAAAACATGCTAATGTCGTTAATGCACGTGCTGCCGCCTCATCCGCTGAGTGCTCTGAATAGACTTGATGAATCGAGTGCCTCCGTATGAGGAAAAAACGGACGATTTTATTTATTAAGGAGAGAAAGAGCTCATCACTGTGAGTACAAGCAGAGAGGAGCTCCTGAGTACTGCAGCTCATTCACCATCTACAGTAATTACACATTCATTTTAAAGGTATTGAGTCTGAAGATCATTCTTAACAGCGATGTAGGATCATTTAGGGAACGGTTTTCTGAATGATATTTTGTAAATGGTGTGCATTTCGGATATAAATGAAAACTTTATGTATTAAAATGAGCTTGGAAGATCCAGTATGTGTGTATTTATGCAAGGAATAAAACACATGATCTGTACAGTTAAATTGGTAAGTGTGAAAAACCTGTGAAATACTTTTAAAAAAAATGAAAATCCTGATCTACTTTTCTTACAGTACAATATATTGATATTGGAGTGGTTTGGTTTGTTACAGTCAAATTTTATATTTTTATTTGAATAAATATTGCAATTATCGTGGTCTGTTTCTTATTGTGGTTTTGGTGTAACAGTTATACATTTTATATGTGTTTTAAAAAATGGACCAGCCACCATGCAAGTCTATGCATATGCTATAACTATAGAAATGTTAATATATTAGCTTTAGCAAACTCATAAAAAACAGTGCTGTGGTATAAGAATAACATTATAATATTATAACATTATACATTATACATTATATATATAACATATAACATTTTATATATATAACATAATAATATTTTATTACATGGTGTGGACAAATAAATCCCTTAAATCTGATATTAATGGATGTATATATTAGGTGTGAGCTGATCATTATACAATATACTGCAATATTCAGTACACATGATAACATCCTGATGAACACAATTTAATTCGTTCAAATTCGTGTGGTACTGCGAGAGGTTACTGTGGAGTAGTTGCAAAAAAAGGTTGGTAACCCTCAAGGGTGTATTATAGGCCCCTTTGAAATCGGGATCATAATTATAGGGGAAAATCATTCCTGTGGTACTTCTGATGTTAAATTTGTTTATATATTTATATTATTTGAACAGTGAAGATTTCTTTTTTTATTCTGAAAGTTCCCATCATGTTGGGTAGTGTGTCAGATTTAAAGGCATCATAAAACAGGTTTTCTTCTATGCTTTCTCATTTTAATTTATTACCTAACATCACATAACATTTGTAAACTGGGTTGGTGTCAATTACTGCATGTAGATTTAACCTAGCGCTTCTCTATAGCACTAAATGGAACATTTTTAAGAACTGCTAGCTTGCTGTGTGGTCAGTCAATATTTGTGTGCAAGTGTGTGTTAGCGCATATAACAGAAGTCAAAGCCCCTCTTAGCTAGCCCCAGAGCCCTGGCTGCCCACGGTAGCGGCAGGCTACTCACGCTGGCAGTGCCCCCAGGAGCGCCGCGTCCAGCCCCAGCAGCAGTCTATGCGAGCGCCGTAGCGGCACAGCCCGTTGGACGAGGCCATCTGTCTGGGCCACCTGTCAGGACACAATAAAAAAAAACAACATAGCATATTAGAAGAATCAGTAAAATAGTGCTAAATATCATCGGGATGAAGTGACGTCCGTGAAGAAACATACACTACACTGCACTGCTCTAAACAGACCATCAGACTGGAGACAGTTATTACAGACAACAATGAACAGCAATTTCGCTGCAATACTGCAATTTGTGTCAGTATTACAACTAATACAAAACACTGTGCTTTTGTTGTTCACAGATTTGCTGACACATTATTAGAGCTGTAACCAGCTGTACGACCTAAACAGTTAATTAAGGTTTCACTGTCAAGCTACCAGGGATGCTAAAAAAATCAATTCTTTAAAGAATTGCGATTCCGGGCCCCGGTGATTCTGAATCAAAATCTATTTTAAAATGTGTTTACGTTTTATTTTTTGCTGCTCCTACTGCCAGGCGGACTGCGTACCGCATTACGTGTCCGCTTGGCCACCGGTGAAGAAGGCTGTCTAGCCCACCGTACAGCAAGCTAGTTAGCCAGCTAAACAAAATGCAGTAATGCACTTTAAAGTCTGTGTTTTATTTTCAGTTAAAGGTTAATGCACTGTGGTAGACTGAAGTCTATGTTTACTTTTGTATTAATAAATTTTGAATTATTTGTTCATTGACAATTTTTTTATTTAAGAAAAAGCAAGGCAACTAAGCTAACCTAATACATACAATGCAAAAAAAGACCCCAAAAATCTGAATCAAACTGAATCGTCAGACACTGAGAGATTCGAACCCCTACAATCCACAATCTTTACCATCTAGCAAAGCTAGGATTTATGATATTTAATATTTAACAGTCAGCCAGTCAGTCATTTTCTTATCCACTTAGTCTGTCACGATCGCGGTTGGTCCGGAACCCACCCGGAATCACAGAGCGCAAGGCAGGAATACACCCAGGACAGGGCGCCAATCTATCACATGGTACCACACACACACACCCATTCACTCACACACTCACACCTAGGGCCAATTTAGCGTATCCATTTAGCCAGTTTAGAAGGTGGGAGAAAACCTAAGCACCTGGTGAAAACCAGTGAACACCAAACACCTCACAGATAAAGACCAGAGTGGGACTCGAACCCACAACCCCAAATCACTGGAGCTGTGTGGCGCGCACACACACCCACACACACACACACACACACTACATGCAGCGCCATCATGCCGCCAGTTTTTAATAGAGATGACCATTACTACTTGGAGGGTAAAGCTGCAGCTGTGCCCTGGCAAGAGATTAATGTTGTAGGACCTGCTCTGTTTTGCATGCCAGCTGTCTGCTAAACTTGAGTAAGACACCATGATGTTGTAATTTCTATGTAGATAAATAGAGAGTAAAACAAACAGAAATTAATTAAGATTTTTCATTAACACGTCTCTGACAGGTCAACGCTATGTGTGTCTTCATTCTGACGACTTACACCTGTTCATGTTCTGCATTCATTCTCATGGGTGTGGTCTCTTCCAGCAGGTCAATGCACCACCACACATGTCTAGAGACGCAAAATTACGGTTAGAGGAACATTTATCTGAGTTTGGGGATAAGCCATTCGCACCTAAGTCACCAGATCTCGACGTTATAGAACAAATCTACCATGCAGAACGCTGCGGACTTGGGACATAAACAAAAGGCGATATTTATTTATTTATTTAGATATATATGAATTATTTATGAGTCGTCAGTGTCCAAACTGCAACCCTGGGCATCATGGATAGGGTTTGTCCACTGCTCCGGGGCAAGTGTGCTCACTTCACTGGTGTGTTTCACTGCATGGATGTGTTAAATGCAGAGGTCATGTTCCTCTGTGTGCAAGCGAAGTGGGTCAATGAATATTAGCATATTATGCTAGGAATTGAAATACCTTTTTAGAAAGTAACTCCTGTGTCATGCCAAGCATACCCTGTCATACTGTATTGCGTCTATTCAATATACAGTGAAGTGAAGTGAAAGTGAACTATTTGCCTACTGTGCTTGCACACAGAGGAATGTGACCTCCGTATTTAACCCATCCGCGCAGTGAAACACACACACACACCAGTGAACACTAGGGGGCAGTGAACACACTTGCTCGGAGCGGGGGGCAACCCCAAACTACGGTGCCCGAGGAGCAGTTGGGGGAGTTAGGTGCCTTGCTCAAGGGCACCTCAGTCGTGTCTTGCCCTGGGCGGGGATCAAACCTACAACCTTCTGGTCAAGAGACCGGTTTTCTAACCACTAGGCCACGGCTACAGTACACCATTACCTGGCCATATATCATTTTTGCTTATGAGTCACTTGCTAGTTTGATCTGAACACTCGTCCATAAGAACCTATTCTGTTTTAAGTTGTATGGTATAAAAAGTGAAGGACAGTTTCAAATAAAAATCGAAATGCTATGCCATTTCAACAAAAGGCACTTTTTTACATTCTATATGAGTGTCTGTGGTGTGTGTGTAATATCTCCGAGCCTGTCTGGCTGATGCTGCTTATCCTATTCATCAGTGAGTCAATGACACCTTATCTGCATTCACATTGCCTCCATTGTATTCGGAGATAGAGGGGCTGCAGATAACGCCAGCGTGAATTATCACCCCGTCGTTCAACGATGGAGGCGAGGCGAGCTCTATCTGCTCTCCACACAGACACCCGTGCATCTAGCGATGGTGCAGAAAATGATAATAGCGTTTGAACACCAAACAAAATACAACATGACCCAAAGGAATGAGGGTTTTAAGGAGGGAAGGCTTGGTGTTTAATCCACTGTAGGTCATTTCTCAGTGAAATGAGGAGATGACTTTAAGCTCTTCTTGAAAACAGTCCTAGTTTCTTGGCAGTTTCAAGTAGTATTCTAATTTTTTTTCCTCTTTTTTAAGCTAGAACGAACCATTTAAGGCCTTTAGCGGATTCCAAACTCTGGACATCACTATTGCATGGCCTAGATGGATCAGACGCTCGTTGCCAAAATGTGAGACTAAAAATACCCATCAACGTAATATTTCTGGACATGTGACCATTTTGAGAAAGGAGAAGCTGGATGAGGGATACAGAAGGTGGGGGTTGATTTGGAGGACCTGCGATAAGAGCATTGTTAATTCCATCCACACTCACCTCAATCCCCTTCGATTAGTGTCTACTGCCAGCCAGGGAAAATGCTAATGCCTCTGGCTGCCTGTGCTGCCAATCACTGGGAGAGCAGGTTTGATGGAAAGCAGGCATGGCAGGCCTGGGAAAAAAAATGTTTGTGTGCTGTCTGGCACAGAGACAGGGACATGACTCTTCACAAAGACGCCGAAGTCACACCGGGCATGCTAAGCACCAGCGTCTGGCTTTACTCTGACACTGTCATTGTTTGGTCTCTTGTTTCTTGCCTCAGACAGCTGGACGGACACTTTATTGCCGACGCCGTCTGCGCTCAGCGCCGAGTCTCCGATCGCCCGATCTAATCAAAACGTGCGCCTAAATACTGACTGCTAAATGATTACTAAACTATTAGCCATGATACTAAATCTGATCTTCGCTGATTATGCTCATTTATATAATAAAGATGCTAATCAGCTATAACAAAGGTGCAGGCGGAGAGAGATGAACAGCAGATTGCTTTATTGCAAGCGCAGATAATTAACATGGCTGATCTCCAGATCAGACGTTTTTTAACTTTGGACTTAAAACCATTAAGATAGATAGATAGAGAAAGAGAGAGAGACAGAGAGAGAGAGAGAGGGAGGAAGATAGATAGATAGAGAGAGAGAGAGAGAGAGAGAGAGGGAGAAAGAGAGAGAGAGAGGGAGAGAGAGAGAGACAGAGAGAGAGAGAGGGAGGAAGATAGATAGATAGAGAGATAGAGAGATAGATAGATAGATAGATAGATAGATAGATAGATAGATAGATAGATAGATA
>JAOVVF010000039.1:23754081-23765623 GCA_028565595.1 Duopalatinus emarginatus | reverse complement strand
ATAAAATGGGGACACTGTGTTACATGTTAGTACATGTACATGTTAATAATCAGTTTTGTGTCGATCACTGATTACGTTCCTATAACACCATGCACTTGTGTTTTATTCCCTACACAGGGATTCTCCACCCCTCAAAAACACACATGAGGGAAATGTAGGAGCCTAGAGGCCATGTGTGTCCGCACACAGATAATCTCAAGAGCAAATCAGGGGGTCATTAGATACAGCAGTGCCAAAGACAGGCCCAGGAGGATGGATAATTGAGAGCACAGGTGAAACAAAATTATTATAATAACTCTTGACTATACTTATACTAGTATACACACACATCCACTATCTGTTCTGTAATTTGAGTTAGTAGTGATGAAAATAAATAAATAAATAAATAAATAAATAAAAAAAGCCGCTTACCATTTCTGGGTCATGATGGAAAGATAAATAAAACAGAACCAAAATGCTTTGTATCCATCATCAAAGGATTAAGCAGAAACATTTGATTTAAAATAGCTCCAAAAAATAATAACAGCAATGTTTTTCTAATACTAAAAGTCATTAACTTGTTGGCTATCTAAATATATAATTTTAAATAAACTACATTCTACGCAACTTGATAAAACACTGTTATAAACAGTCCTATTACATTCTTTGGAGGAGGACAGACAACAAAAATAGACAAATAATTTCATTTAAAAATGTTTTCAGGCTGCTACGCTAAACTAACCCCAATCCCGCTCCTGAGATCTGCATAAATTGAGGGCTTTCAGGGTAGCAGCAGTATTCTTGGTATTATGCATATTAGTTTTAAGGCTGTCACAATGAATCAGTGAGGGTGTCCATCCCCCGTCTGCTCGGCACTGCTAATTATTGGATCAGGGATAGACGGCTTTCTCGCCGGCGGCCCCTGAGCCTGCGAAGAAGAAAAGCCGGGAAGAAAAGCGTTCCGATTCGAGTTGAGAGCGAGCCACGGGGTCGCGAATCGATCGACCATAAAACCTTTGTCTGGTGGCTTTCGTCTCGTTCGCAGAGCAGATTTGTCACATCTGCGTACGTTTGGCTTCAGACGGAGGGAGCGGAATAACAGGATACAGTGGCACTTTATATGAAATAGAGAAGACCCTCTTGCTTGATATTGGCAAGGGTTGCTTTTAGTTCTATGGCCTTCTGCCTAATTGAAAGAGGATCACTGTCTTGTTTTTAGCATTCCACACAGCCAAAAAGTCCAACATACACTGAAACTGCGGGCAAAACCTCTCCCCGTTCATGATGCTCGCCGGATTACACATGAGGGCCATGTGGGTGGATGGGAGGATAGAGACAGATCACATCTGGGCCTGTTCTTTTAAAACCAGCTTCTTACACACACACACACACACACACACACACACACACACACACACACACACACACACACACACACACACACACACACAGTGTATGCACATCCGCAGCAATGCTTGTTCTAGATCTGTGCTCAAGATTTAAACTACAAAAGATAAGAGCGAGCAGGACCATGGCAACTTTGTCTCTGTTTAAATAAGAATTAAATGTGTAACACACATGTGGATTGAGCCGCACTGATTTTACAGATGTCTTCTAACAAAAGCGCCGTCTATCAGTTGAGGGTGACAGTACGTGTGCCTACATCAGGCAGTGGATATGCAGTAGTATGCTTACCAACAGTGAGGAAGCACAGGTGTATGAGATACGGTTATTTAACGGAGCAGTGTGTAATTTGTCCAGAAGTAAATTACGGTTCCAATAATATAATAAATCGGCATATTTCCTGATCCTATTCCACACGCCTTGAGGTTCTCTGTGGGGCAGAACTGAGCCAACTCTGGAAGGGTGGAGCTAAATTCATGGCCAGAAAAATGTAAACAAAAGCCTGAGATGACGAAACTGGCGAAATATAATCGCATTACGAAAGGTACCTGTAAAATAATGTGGTTATAACAGGTCGAGAAATTACTAACCGCACCTTTAAACTGGGAATACAAATGTTAAATATATACATTTACACACACACAATAAAATAGAATGAATACGCAGAGTTAATTGGATGATACACTATGATGACACTGCATGGCCAAAAGTATGCGGACACCTGACCGTCACTAAAGTGCACGGACCCTCCCCCAAACTATTCACGGTTGGAAAGTCAGAAGCTCGGAATTGCCTAGAATGATGTAGTTTTACAATTTCTTTTTATCCAAATCATTACCCATGGTTTTGGTATGGGATGTTTGACAAGAACGGAATTTGGAATGAGATGTTTGACAGGGTGTGATGGTCATAATACAATTACTTTTGACTATATAGCGTATACACCAATCAGCCATAACGTTTACACCGCAAAACCAGTGACAGGTGACGTAAATAACATTGATTACCTGGTTGCCATGGCACCTGTCACCGGGTGCGATATATATATAAGGCAGCAAGTAAACAGGGAGTTCTTAAAGGTGACATGTTGGAAGCATATCTGAGGTGACGGTGAAAGGCATTTCCAAAACAGCACGTCTTGTTAGGGGTTCCTGGTATTCATTTGTCACCTACCGAAAAAGGTCCAAGGAAGGATAACTGGTAAACTGGCGACAGAGACATTTACGGCATTTGGCAGACGCTCTTATCCAGAGCGACTTACAAGGTTATTGGCATTACAGGTAGGCCAACGTAGTGTTAGGAGTCTTGCCCAAAGACCCTTATTGGTGTAGTACAGACTGGCTGCACAGACCGGGAATCGAACCCAGGACTCTTACCTGGGAGCCAATGATGTTACCGCTGTACCACACCAACCACCAACCAGCCATGGGTACCAAAGGCTCACTGGTGTTTCGTGGGACAGTCTGGTCCAATCCCAAAGAAGACGAACAGAACGATGTGTCACGCGGTATCTGGCAACATGGCAGAACACCTTCGGAGGTATTGTGTAGTCCGTGTCCTGAAGACTTAGTCACAGGCAGGCAGTGTTAATGTTGTGGCTGATCGGTGTATATGAAGTGTGCTTGGTAGAATATGAGTGTACGCAAACACACACGTGAAGCTTTAGGATTAGCCTGTTTTAAAAGACGGTTAGTATAGGGACAGGGATGGCCTCTTACCATTGCTCAGATGTACGCCGTTTTCATTCTCTGGGCTGTACCTGCAGAAAATGGAAGTCTTTAACAAAAAGGGGGGTTGGTTGCTTAACATTGAACCTTCACTGTGTAGTCATCAAAAAAAACAATCTGACAAGCACAAAGTAAAAACTAATCAGTTATCTGTATTAAAGCAAATTCAGTGCATGCTTTGCCCACTAGCCTATTACACAAGACAGGCCTTTATATCAGACAAAAACATAGTGACTGCTATAGAAAACACACAGAACAAGTAAACAGGAATCAAAGTGACTAGTGTTGCTTTGTAGAAGTTAAAAAGGACAGGGCATAGAAAGAAGTTTAAAGCCTAAGGGAGTTGAGTCTTATCGAAGAATGGACAGACTAATCCCAAAGACTGTGAGTCATGTGGAGGAAGTGACAGATGGATGACGAATGGAAAGCATGAGTGACGACAGGAAGTGTGCTGGTGCAGTACTATCACGATCACTGTACATTACAACCTTTTTAAATCTGGGCTAATCTACATGCTACCTACAAGACTGAAAGAGAGTCCCTGGAGTAATAAAAGTCATATAAAGCAGAAGGTAAGTTTAATGGGTAAAATCGTTGAGAATACAGCATGCAGCACTGGCAGCACAGTCAGAAACCGGGGGTAGTACAGTACATTCGCAGGAAATAAGAAAGCCGAATGCAAAGGAGTGGAAAAGGAATAAAAAAGCAAAGAAGACGTGTTGAAGGTTTTTTTTTTTACCTGAGGTTGATTCCTGGAGCTTCTCCCTCTTCCTTTTCTTTTTCTTTCCCTGGAAAATATCCAGAAATCAGGCTTAAAAATACACCTCGAACGCCCCTGACCACTTGAGACTTCATGTTCACGCTTCACCAAACACATTTCCTCTTCAACCCCTTTATCCCTCGCTCCGCTTTACCTGATCCAAACTTCTATACATGTGAAAGCGCTACAGTTCGAACACATCTCCCTAATCCTTATAAGACATTAGGAACTAATGATCAATCCAAGTTACGCATAGCAATGAAATTCCCGGTCTGCTCTAATTCCATGAACATCATTGCACTCGAGCCAGAAGTCGGGATTGGTTGAGGATTTGTAGCTTACCCTAAATCCCCTAGCGGGGTGACTATAGGTATAGATCGCTCTGTGCCGTCATTTTGCCGTCCAGTATGAGGCATGCTTTGGTTGCCTGCTGTAAAAGTCTGATAATCCACTTATTCAGCAGCTAATCTGTGTATTCTAGCTGTGGCTGACAGAAGCCATGAAACTCCGAGCAGTGAACGAGTGTGCATGACAGAGCAGGGGATGGGCTCATGGTGCTTAGCATGAGCCCATGTTAAATACAGCTGTATGGCCACTGCTAATGCAACCAGCCGTGTGGAAAGTTCATCTCTCTTTGAAGTGTTTTATAGCCTTATGCGCTCCTGTTTGCATGGTGGATCGTCCAATACAAAATATTCAGCACCTTCATTTACTGAATGGTATCACTGCTCGGGTCGAGACTGTCTAATTATGAGTCCAGTGTACTACAAAGCGAGAAGAGTAACGCATGTTTTGGGAAATCTATGTATCGGTTTTACTGATTTTGGGCTGCTTTTGTGTACACCTAAACATAATGTTGACATTTCAGTTTAAAATAATGAATGGTCAGACAAGCCTTAATGTAACTAGAAATGGTCGCTTTGGAGCAGCACATGATCACTAAGTTTAAACGAGTTAAAAATATGCATTTTTCTTAATAGCTAATAATATTTTTTAGATATTTATTGTACATGACAATGGTAACGCAGTCTGATACATCCTAAACATTTTCCCAGTACATCCCCTCGTGGTCTTTGTTTGGTGAGGATGGGGCTGGCCAGTCATAGTTGGTAAAATAATCAAATAAAAATACTTGATTGACATGTATTCAGTAAACGTCACGTATCGTGCTGGCTACACGACTAGCCATGACGGTTCTGCTAGCTGCTAGTAACACCAAGGCAATAACGTATCAGGTCAACAATTTAATACAAGTTCAATTAAAAATGAATCCATTCATGGATTAGTGGACTTAGTGGAGTCACCGACAAGTCTGCCCAGGTGAAAGCAGCGTCATGCATCTCAAACAATGAACGTCACTGGCGAGTCTGCTTTGCATCATCACTCGCTGTGTTATTTTGGCTTGTAGGTTAAGGCATGGAAAGTATTAGGTTTCTGTGGGTTCTACAGTTGCAGACCACAATAACTGTATACTGCCGGATCACTTTGGATTTGTAATGTGATGCTGTATACTAAGGTACTACTTGTGTCAGATCAAACGGCGTTATTGTTAATGTTACTCGTATTCCGGTCTCCATTTCCGTCAAGCTCATTTGTGTGTTTAACGTTTGTGTCTTGATTGATAAGGTGTGTTTGGATTCACCGAGCACGTAGATGAGTGTGCATGGTTTCACTGATGAGTCAGATGATGCCTATAGATAGTTTACTGTACCCCACAAGGCTTCCTGCGCCAGAGACGCCACTGGTATTTATTATAGTGACTATAATCTAGTGGCTACTATCTAGTTTGTATTATTCAGCACACAACAAGGATTGTTTCTGATGTACGATCTGTACTTTCTATTCCATGTCACACCTGTAATAACAGACTTATGTTGTTATAGTGTATTGGTTTGGCAAAGAATAAATTTGAATTACTATGATTCAAGGAAAATGCAAATGAATTGATTGTATGCACATAATATTAGTCCCTGCAGAACCCTTAATGATGAGGTGCATGTGATGCGGTATCCCACAATGAGATTAAAAAAATAAAAAAATAAATAAATACATAAATAAAAGACATCATTGGTGAAGTGAGCATAAAGCAGAAAGATGTATTTACCTTTTTACACTTTTGCAACATTTATTTTTTTAAATATGTAGAAATGATGTCTATTATGATTACAGATTCTTCACCCATAATCCAAATGACTGTAATAAAATTAAGTGGCCTTTTAAGGCGGCAATATAAGTCTGGCCTAATAATTGATGTCTACAGCAACCGCTGAGTGATAACACACGTCCACGTACAGAAGCTCAAAACACAAACACGTCACATTTCCCAGCATGTATGGATACTTACGTAATTGTCTCTGGCAGACCAGCCTGGATATAACTGCATGTGAAGCTGCCGTTCCTTGCGGGCTAATTCGTAATACTTTGCTTGCTCTTCCCGAGATAAAGCGTGCCACTGTTGGGTGCAAAGGGAAGATTAGAGAACGAAAATCAGAGTCAGTCTATTACTTGTTCGCTTTCAAGTTCCCGGCAACGAGATGCAGGCTAGTGTTTTGCCACAAAATCCGCTGCCAAATGATTTGTATTTTGGAGGGGAGGGTGGGGGGGGGTTGCAAAGGGGGGAAACACGATGAAGAGATTAACTTGCACAGCAAGGGAAAAGGGGGGGCGGAAAAAAAAACTTTGATTTCATATCAAAACACTGGTTCCAATTTAGCGGCGCTTTACTTCAAACCATGTCAGCGGGCAATTACCCCACGCAACCGCAGAACGGTGCTTTGCTGTGGCTGGCTGCCTCAAACTGCTCAGGCTTTGGTTAAGGCATTAAACATGCTCAGTGGTTCCTCTTTTTCCAAAAGAGGAACACGTCCTGGCAAACCTTAGCGTTTCTTGGCCTCCGTGTGCCAACCCCCGCACGAAAACCCCACTAAATTTCGCAAAGTGACAGCTTTATATCTAAATATCTGTTACGTGGAATGAGACGGAGTGCCGGTGATGAAGAGCATATGGTGAACTTTAACTTCGATACATACCCTTCTGCCTAAAATCTGGTTGATGGCGGCGCTCTCCTTCAGCGTGCACTCGGCCACCACGTTGGCACGCATCTCTTTCATGTAAAGCATGAAGGCGTTGAGCGGCTTCTTGATGTGAGGCCTCTTGGGCTCCTGCTTCTCTCGCTGCTCATGCGGAGGCTTCCTGCAAGCAATGATCGGCAAAAAAAAAAAAAAAAGCAAGAAAGTTTGGAATCAATAAAGAAACGATAAAAAACAGGGTGTCTTGGGGGCGGCAGAGGCGTCATCGGGGCTGCCGCCACGGAGACGGCAGCTAGTGTGAGAATTGCAAGCGATCGCTTTGGTCATCCAAAGGAGAGCTGCACGACTCACTAGCAGAACGCCTTTAATCACGTCCAGTTGGGTGCTTTCATGCAGAGAGATTACTTCACCAGTAATGGCAACCAAACCCTGCGCCTCATTCCTCTTGCCAATGGTGGAAAAGAGTCGTCCCTCTCCAAAGCATTTTTAACTGCACGCGACTATCTCAGACCTGGATCTGCTACCTGGGGCCAAATGGAGCACAGAGTCTTATCTTGTATATTCACTACTGCTTATCCACAGAAACGAAAGGTTAATTGAAGGCTGCGATTCTACCAACAGGTCTTGATTTACTGCTAATGGGAGCCGTTGAGCCCTCTCTAGGACTGACATAAAAAGAAGGGGGTCCAAAAATGTCTGTACATGCCACTCAAACCCGAAGTCCTGTGAGCTCACTACAAAACTTCACCACCCAAGGATAAGAGTAGGAATGGAGCAGAGGTGGAGCAGTGCATTATTCTTCTAACATTATTGACATTTTATTTGGATTAAATCAGCATCTTCGTTGCCATGTGTTACGTTTTAAACACGCGCATTTTCATGAGACACGGTATGCATCACAGTAAGTAAAAGTAAATCAGTGTATTGACTGTGTGACTTTACTGATATTTAATATGTAAAAAAATAATTTGAATCCTGGAATAAATAAATACTTAACAAAATCTGCCTAATGCATATTATATAATATAAGAAAATATATTTTTTATTCAATTTATCAGTAACATAAATCTGATTGAAACATAATTCTGCAGATTGTTTTTTTAATTAAATAAAAATAAATATATTAAACTGCAATATCTCAAAATTGTATTGTGACAGTTTCAGGGATATTGAATTGACATATTGCTGAGCTTAACAGTAAAAAAGGTACTAGACTGTACCATCCCTTAGTATGTATCTTACCTATAAACCTTCGTGTAGTGAACCTTTAATGCTTTACTCAGGAAGATAATTACGGCTCAGTTAAATACCTTAAAAACATTTCTAAAGGTACGCTTTTTTTTTTTTTTTTTTTTTTAAGGTCAAATATACATATTACAGGAACACAAGATACTCGCATTCCACCGCAGGGTTCTCTTGTTCCTCCTGAGAGTGTTACTATCAGCTATGAAGCAACCAGAAACTACTGTCACCTTCCCTTGAGGTGCAAAGAGTGCAGATATAAACAGCGAATGATGACATAGTGTGTATTTAGGCTGGAAAGTTAACGGTATACGCTGTGTATTTTCCACTGTGCTTTTGTATGTAACTACAAAATGGCAAAACCTCTAAAACAGTGCAAAACTGTCAACAGGATGTGGTTTACGCATGTACAGATACACAGTGTGTTTCTTTCTCTACCTGGCAATCAAGACAAAACCGACAAAAAAGGTCCTACCTAGTACAATAAGCAGTGAACATAGAGAAGCAGTAGTGTTTAGTGATATTCTGGTCTGGTGCTGTTTCTAGGTGATGAACTAATGCTGGGTAGATTTACTGCTATCAAGTCCATATGTTTTGTTTATGTGCCTTGTTGAATCTATAGGCACCTTTTAAATTGGTTTCTTGTTTTAGTTTATTTTTCACTAAAATGGATCAGTCATATTGTTGCTTCAGCGCCATGGTCGTCACAGCATGTGGTGTGTTTACGCTATTGTTTAGCCCAATGTCGAAAATCAGTTGGCTGTTTTTCTTTTAAACACAGCATTAATCCTTTACAAACATGGGCATGTTGGTGAGACTCGAACGTCTACATAAAAAAAAAAAAAAAAAAAAATCATCCTGGGAAGTAAACAGGTAACCAAATTTTTTTTGTTCCAGCCAAATATATTTCACTTTTAATTTATTTGATAATTTATCAATTTATCGGATATAGAAAAAGGATGATGAGGATGAAGAGCAGAATAAGGAAGAGGAGGAGGAGGAAGAGGAGGGAACCACTCACATGTGCATCAGGTCTGTCTCGTGTGGAGGCTCGTGTTTGACTTGTGGGTTGACGATGGCAGGGTGGGGGATTCCCGTGGCATGAGGTCCGGGAGGTCCTGGAACCATGTGATGTGGGAACCTGAAAACAGAACGGTAGCATAAAGGAGAGTGAATAAGTGTGTGTGCGTGTGTGTGGGTGTGACAACATGGGGAAAACGTGGCACGGCTAAGATGAGTAGTGCAGTGAATCAATGAGAGTAATTGGCTCAGTGTAACCATCGGGCTGCTCTAATGATAAAAGGAGCAGTCTGTGAGCTGACTAAGTCCCAGGATTAGAGGTGTCTTTAATGCAGACTGGTGAACTTCTGTTAAAGAAGCTAAAGCTCCCGTATTTCAACAGTTCGCTATGCATGTGAACCAAATAAAAAATAAAAATTATAATAATCGAGCGTGTCCTTTTAAAACCGGTGTCCTTGTGCTTAAATACATTGATCAACATTAACACCACCTGCCAATACAGCCATCAACACAGCTCTGACCTTTCAAGGCATGGACTCAAACACCTCTGAAGGTGTGCTGTGGTATCTGGCATCAAGACGTTAGCAACAGGTCTTCCTCTGGACATTGCGTGAGATTGAACCAGACGGTCTGGCCTTTAACCCCCGAAACGCATCAGAGAGCCAAGGCTGCCTATGAACATGCTGCTGGTTTACCGGTTGTGCTTCCTTGGACCACTGGTGGAACAATTTTGCTCTGACGCGGTCACCTAGTAGTTACAAAGTAGCCCTTTTAAAAGTCACTCAGATCCTGACACTTGCCCATTTTTCCTGCTTCCAACACATCAACATTCAATATATCCCACCACATGACAGGTGGAACTGTAACAAGATCATTAATGTTAACTTCACTTGTCAGTAGTTTTGTGGTGTTAATGTTAGGGCTGATGGGTGTATATGGCATCTTATGTGAGGTGAAGTCGAGTCGAACGAAAACCTTGACCTAATTCAATAAAAAGGAAAAGTTAAATACATAAAAAATAAGGTTTTCATTTGACTCGCCCTCATATTATACAGCATGTGTAACCAATTACTTCCTGTTGATGCCAATATTGAGCAAATAACATACAACAGGAACCTTTGATACTTAACCAGTGCGCAATAATAAACCTTTATTTTTTTGAAAACGTTTTGTCATTCTTTACCAAGTGTATCATTGTTGGACTGATATATCCTGCATTCTGTGGCGGTCATTTGGTTACTGATCACAAAACACCAATTAAGCTTTAAGCATGAACGAAGTTAATCTGACATGCCGTCCATTTGGTTTCCAGTCTTCCACATCGTCTCCAGTTACTTTCCCATTTGATCTGCAGTGGGCACGGTTGACCTAAGCTCCTGCCTGTGGTCTGATCCAGTTTCAGTGTGTTTACACGCAGAGTGCTCAGCCTTCGTTCGGGCGAGTTCTTTTCTCCTCGCGTCTCCTACGATTCTCACGCTCAGCTCACAGGAGCCAGGGCGAGCCGAGGAGCAGCTGCGTACGCCCTGGATGAGCCAAGGAGGCGCACGGCCAGGATCGAGTCAGGAGAAGGTTCAAGATGGGAGTAGACGCGCATACACATGCACCATCTTGATGCCATTTGCTGATTTAGGCTGCCTGATGAGTTGTGTGTGTGTGTGTGTGTGTGTGTGTGTGTGTGTGTGTGTGTGTGTGTGTGTGTGTGTGTGTGTGTGTGGACACTCACCAGCCCAGAGGTGGGGTGATCTGACCGACTCCTCCAGGGGAGAGTGAGTAGAAGTTAGGAATATCTGGACCAGGATGATGCCTATGCATTCCTGTATGCACAAAGTAAAGTGTATAGTTATCATCTGGGTTAACATTTTTATTTTAAAACACAGATTTAGCCACCATGTTGACACTTGTACACACAGTCAGCATTTACACACATGATCACAGTCGTGTCATTCCATTGGTATAATTATTAAGACACTTTCCTCATGGGGACCAGCAAAATGTCCCCACAAAGACCAAATGATCAGATATTCCTATCCTTGTAGAGATTTCTGGTCCCCAGAAATGGATAAAATTCACACCCACACCCCAGTCACTGTTTCTGTATGCATGTCCTGTCATGTTGTAATAAATACAGTAAACACTGGTAGACAGATTGGCCACCAAATACAAGCCCCATTGTTATGTTTAGTTGTGCATGATGGGACAAGTTAGTCCAAACAGTGTCCATGTTCAATAGCCGTGGCCTAATGGTTAGGGAACCAGTCTCTTGACTGGAAGGTTGTGGGTTCGATCCCCGCCTTGAGCAAGGCACCCAACTGCTCCCCGGGCGCCATGGTTTGGGGCTGCCCCCCGCTCCGGGCAAGTGTGTTCACTGCCCCCTAGTGTTC
>JAOVVF010000039.1:23738681-23753981 GCA_028565595.1 Duopalatinus emarginatus | reverse complement strand
GCACGGATGGGTTAAATGCGGAGGTCACATTCCTCTGTGTGCAAGCACAGTAGGCAAATAGTTCACTTTCATCCTTCATCCTTTCAGATGTTTAACAATACAACAACTGAACAATTCAACAGTCCAACACTGACGGAGTGATTTGAGGTGAATTTGAACGCAATACTTCCTATTGATCAGATTCACAACACACGGTACAGTTTCTCAGACACACCCCAAGGTCAGGATTGTGCATTTAGCCTAAAGTAAAGGAACCACTTATGGAGTGTCCCAGCAATCGATCACACAAGCGTGTTATGGTAACAAAATCTGTAATGGTCCAATTTGGTCATCATTTCCATTGCTAAATGGACTGTAACTATGTATCTGTGCTGAATTGGGTTCCCCTTCTTGCCAGGAATGAAAATGTACCAAACTGGGACATAAGGGTGGAGATGGTAGTGCAGGCCACTGATTAATCAAATGCAACCGTCAGTGAATTATCATGCGTATGGTTTAGGAGAACAGGGTGCGGTTTGGGATGTGAAGCATTTCGAGTGCTGGGGTACTTCAAGGAAGTCATCAGGTTAAGTGTTCAAAGACTTACTGAAATTCTATTCTGAACTATTACTGGGCAAATGGACGTCTATGGCAAATACGTCACGTTATCCAAGTCTGATGATAAATGATAAATATATTTAAAAACATGTTATTGAACTAAGCAAAACTGTGGATATGGTAACAATTGGCGAGTTCTCCATCATGAGAAAGTCATCAGGACAGTCATCATTATGAATCACTGCAACAAAACAAACATGTCTGCGTTAAATGTGATGAATGAGTGTGTCACAATTTGCATCCTCGTACAGTGACTTCCTATTTAGTATAGCAGGGGGAGGTCTGGCGACCAGCTAGCTTTAGTGGTCTCTGATCACATCTTAGTTTAATTATAAAACTGTGTTGTCTGGACGGTTCGAGGATTTGAAAGATAAATCCAAACCATTGCACTCTCCAAAAGCAAACGAGAACTTCTTCTACGTTCAGGGTTGCCATTAGGTAATGGGAAACAAACCCTGGTACCTGGATTCTCATTAATAACTGTATTCCTATTGTATCTGCTGGAAAAGCACAATGAATGGCTCACTGATGCTGAGACGTGTGTGTGTGTGTGTGTGTGTGTGAGGGTATGTTTTCATATGCTGCGAGACTCCATTGAGGATATTTATAGCTCACTAAACCACCACGACATCACCACATCCTCCCTATCTCTCTCCCTCCTTCCTTCTATCGTATTCCTCCCTCATATTGAGTTGCTGCAGAGATGAGCGTCTGCCGGAAGGAGCACATATGGAGTTGAGCTCGTGTGCAGTTGTCTGCCAGACCCCCTGCCACCCCCACAGATCCGGGTCTTTCAGCTGCTCTAAACTGCTGTGCTGAAGGAGGACAAGGTAGAACTCTTCTGACGGCTTTTCTAGGATGTCTCGTAATCAGACTTATTATTTTTAAAGCGTGTGTGTGTGTGTGCGTGTATGTGTGTGTATGTGTGTGTACCTTTGGCGTCTTGTGGGTGGTGCGCGGAGTGAGGGCCGGGGGCAAAGTGCTCATCGCTGTAGGTGATCAGAGGTGTGAGGGGGTGAACTGCGTGGGACGGCTGCACCACAGGAACCTTATTTGACTGCAGGAGAGAGACACGTGGGGGGAGAGACATGTTAGAATCACACTTTACAAAACATCAGAACATTAAAGCAACGATCACGCTGGATTGTCACGTCACTCTTCTTAGTAAGTGGGTTATGGTTGATTGTCATGTGATGGGATTTTTGATGTATAAAAAAAAATAAAATAAAAAAATAAATAAAAATAAAAAAACAACAACGTGTGCAATACCACAGCATTTCCAGGAAAAAAAAACCCTGAGGGTTAGAGGGAACTTTAACTTTACGCAGTGACATGAAACAAATCAAATCCGTTTTTTGTTTTTTTTAATTACGTTACATTTACGCTTGCTGCAATCACTTCTTCCCTCTTATCTGCAGGATGCCCTGGATAAAAGCCTAAAAAACAGTGGTGACCTCACATGCCACACTTTATCACCAACATTCTCTCAATCACACCGAATATTCCACTGCAATACTTGGGAGGGAGGAAAAGAGAAGAGAGGCGGGAGGAGGGAGAGCTGGAGGAAGGGAGCGCCACAGGGCAGAGGCAGAGCAGAGGTCTCGGGGCTGGAGATCAAAGGGAATCATTAGCCGGTGAATAAGGGAGTTCATTACAGAGCTCCGGCCGTCTGCGGTGGAACTAAGCAGGGTTAATCACGTCAGCAGCGGCCTCAACACACACACACAGACGCACACAGAATTGCGGGCTGACTCACAAAGCCGAAGTCTTGACACTAAACAGCACACACTCGTACACACCCACATATACACACAGCAACCCCGACATTGCCAGGATGTATATGTTGCCATGATGATTATCCGTTTAATGTAACCCAAATGAACCACTTATGACCAAATTTCATTTTCAGCTTTGGAGCAATGACAGGGGGGAAAGAAATAAAACAAGTCCCTAGCGTTCACACGGTTGCTGAAGACCAACAGAAGAGACCCCCCCGCCCCCGCACCAAGTCCTGATGCTGATGTTCCCATCCAGTAAATTAGACTCCTGACTGGCCCATGCAGGCCGGGCGAGCCGAAACAGCCATGTGGTCCTGGAGGCAGGGCTGGGTTTAAATGACTAGTTTGTCCTAATTTGTGAGCAGAGCTTGACATTCTCGACCCGCTAATTGGCAAGAGAAGCCGAGAGGGAGGTGGAAGGTACCATTATTGCTTCATGAGACGGGCTGGTTTAAAGCCGTAGGGTGTGGGAGTTTGTGTGTGGGAGTCTCTCGTGGCTGGCACCACATTGCCCCAAGGAGCACAGTGTCCTTGTCCCAGCAGGGCAAAAATAATAAGGAAGAAACGACGAACGGAGGCTAAAAGGACGTCAATTAACAGCAGGAACTTAATATCAGACTTCAATATGTTTCTCTCATGGTTAGTAAGTTAACATTTCTGCTAGGTTCAATCATAATCCAAACCAGTGACTTAATTCTCATGTTTGATTGACATGAGAAAACCGTATGCACTGGAGCCTGTTGCTGTGTCTGTGTCATAGTAAACCGGTTTATGACCTAGGTTAAGGGTCAGGTGGAGAACTGATGTTATCCTAGTACAGGAAGCCCTACCACGACCCAGCCTTTACTAATAACGTGCGACCTGAAGCCTGCAGAGTCGGAGGCAGGTCCGAACTTGAGGCCTAAATGAGAACGTGCATGCTTCTTTCTTTATTTTACGCCTTTCAGCTCCTATTGGCTTTTCCTGTGGGAAGGAGATAAGAAGCGGGCGGATTTTTCTTTAAGCCCCCCGTCCCTGTCTCACAGTGGGGTGAAAAAAGAAAAGAAAGACAAGTAGAAGAGAAGAGAATGGGGAAGTGCTGAGAGGGGGGCTGTCATCAAAATGCTCAGGAAAATGAGCCGTTCTCTCAGTGGGACACACACACACACACACACACACACACACACACACACACACACACACACACACACACACACACACACACACACAGTGCTTGTTATCCAGCTAGTATAAGGCTGCTGACTTGGAGCAAATCAGAGGGAGTGGAGAGCTCCTGCGTTTCGTTCGATGGCATATTGGATCTTTGTACTTGCCCAGTCACAGCTGTCAAAGTGTATTTTACTCAACTTCTTAATAAACTCCCAGCTCTGTGCATCACTTCACCCGATAAAGTGTCACACGCACAGCCTGAGGAACCAGAAAGTCACAATATTTACGTTCTCTGAAATAAGAGCCCTTGAGCAGTAGGTTCAGTCAAATAAATGGTGCAAAATATAGTCCTTCTATGCAGCGCACGGTCTAATTTGCAAAGCCGCAGCCTTTAATAAAGTAAAGGGTTTGACACGTTCGTGGAGGACTGTGCAAACACTTTTACTGATGCGGCCCAGGACGTGGTGACCACAGGAACTGAAGTCGCAGGCGTCATGGCAACTCGGCCCCCGGATCTTGCGGACGCTACGTTTAACGCAGACTGGGTGGGAAGGCATGGGGTATAGGGCAGCGATGCTGGGAGTCCCTGTCGCCATTTCATTCTTTATTGTGAGGAAAAATAATAGGCTTAAGCCTTTCTTTTCATATATGGGGAGAGGCGGCACGGACTGGAAAGAAGCGACTCCATTTGGAGTTTTATAACCAGGCTTGAGTTCACAAGAACCTCAGATGTGGTTTTAAGAGAAATTTCATTGTGCGGAACTTGAGCTGGCCGAAGTCCTACAGAAGCTTGGAGGTAGAGAGAGAGAGAGAGAGAGAGAGAGAGAGAGAGAGAGAGAGAGAGAGTTAAAAAGGCGTCTGCAGCACAGGCTAGTCAACATTCTCCAAACCGTGGTGTTTAAAGTCTTCCTGCGGTAATTCTCCAAACGTTTCCCTCCTCGCACTACATTTTGTACTCAACTCAATTATCCCACTTCGGCGACATGCAGGAAAAAGGAGGAAGCAGGACTTTTATGATAATCGCTTCCCACTTCTGTAATTTATATGCAATGAGGACTCGTGATGCTCACGGCTACAGTCGAGCATGAGCGAAACGGTTCACTCAGTCAGGGAAATGAAATGTCGAAGACGGATTCTCAGGCTAATAAAACCATCTGAAACTCGGCAAAGCTCGCCTTCATACTCGCACTCGGCCCTCCTGGATTTCACCTACATGAACCCGGAGCTTAAGCAGCACAGCTCTGGACTGTTGCGCTGTTTTCTCTGGGATCATGACTATAGGCAGTACTGGTGTTGTGTGATTTCATTGGCAAGAGACACTTAGAACAGGTTGTTGATTTGTAGATGTGCCTCGAGCCACGTTTTGGAAAATGACGACGCAAAAGTTGCGGCTAAATAATTAGCAGTACATCTATTTGACATTTTAGGGAAACCACAACCGGGACTTTTGTTTTCTGTTTATGCATTTCTGACGACTGTGAATTTCCTGGGTCTTAATTCACCTCGATGAACTTTGAGAAGCAACACGCAACACACACACACACACACACACACACATTGCACTTTTTCCCTTTAGAGGAGTCATTTTAGTTCAGTCTGATCAAATGATAACAATGCTATAATAAAATACTACACAAGTGTCATATGACAGAAACGCAACAACACAAAAAACAACAGGCTTCACCTTCGAATTTTCTTTTTAACAGTTGAATGTTGGGATGATTTAATGATCTCGCTATAGATTTCGGTCTATTTAGCTGCTTAAACAAAAGGATGTTAAAAGGCACACCCAGTGCTGCCTACACAGCGGGGCCTGGGCCAGGTGTTCCAGCTCAGATCAGCAGGAATGCATGACCTTTACACAACAAAAGGTGAACACACACCATTCTACTGCCCTGCTACCTTCAAAGCATCCCAACAAGCCACAGAGCGCCAATGCGCTTGCTTGAGATATAACAATGAAATTAGATGCTTAAATAAATAACCAATTAGCATTTGAGGAAACAAGTGAAGGCTGTCGTCTTCACTGGAGTGTTGAAAATGGAATGTGTTATTGGCAGGACAGCCTTTTGGCTAAAGGCCTTAATGTAACCAAACCCAATTAACGGAGAAGAAAGGAGGACTTGTGGCGCATGCCACGCGCCTTGGGTAATGAGACAGAGAAAAAGTGAGCGACTTAACACAGAAAGAGACAGACAGAGTAAGGGAAGAAAAAAAATTTGAGAGAGAGAGAGGGGTACAGTAAGAGGAAAAATGCGAAAGCCTGCCCTGGAGGGTGGAAAAAAAAAAAAAAAAAAAAAAATCACATCAATGAAGGGCTTCTCAGGCGTTCTTCACTCTAAGCAGTTCATCTCTTCCTCCATCCCCTCAGCAGACAACTTAAACAGACTGCCCTCAGATGACCAGAAAATACTCAGCATGCCATCCATATGATGCCTCTTTAAAAGCCCCACTTATGTTTCATTTCTCATCGCTGATGAAAGCTGCTCATAATAAAAAAAATAAAAAAGGCATATATTGTCACAAAACTGACACATGTTAAAGATTAAAGCCTTTTATAGTGATTACAGCATCATAGTGAACTTGTGTTTCTCCCTCAGTTACTTAGACACTTGGCTGCTGGACGTGACCTCAGACTCCAGCTGGAAACATCACTGACTGATCAAAATGTCATATACTGCATCAATATAAACTGTACACTGAGAACCTTTAAGATCGTCTCTCTGGGGGTTACAGGGCGTGTTCGGACCAAACAAGAAAATGATACACTGTTACACGTCAGTCCTGGTTTACTTAGTATTTACACAAATTTACATCAAACCAATGGACCTTAGGGATTCTTATAACATTTAATAATGCACCTCCTCGTTGCACTCTGTTCTCTTGCTGGATGCTAATGTCGCATTTTGTAAATCACATCCTGTCTTTGGTTTGTTTAGAAGCCTTTGGTTCGTATTGTGTACATACCTAAAACAAATCACACCAGAATTCCTTTAGAAATGGACAGAGACCTGTCTGCTCAGGTGGTGTCAGTCTGCTTATCTGGAGTGCACCAGAGTTTAAAAGAAAGCATTCACACTTACTGTAACGAACCGCACTAACAGAGCAATCAAACTAAACATGATAAAAGGTTTCATATATAAAAAAAGCCTTCAACAGTGTGTTCTGAGTAATAGGAGGCCAAGATACCTGATTATTTGACTCTTAAAGCCCGCCAGAAGAACCCGTCTTGTAAGATGTGCCAGCCAGTTAAGCTGAATTTTAAATGTTTTGGTTCTAATAAGTTCTAGTTATTAACAAAAAAAAACAAAAACTTACTAATAAGTTGCAGACTTTCACACGTACAAACAGGGTTCATTAGGTTCATAATTAAGAGTTCTAAGTACAGGTGTGCATCAGGACCTAACAAAAGAGTCTCGTGAGTGGGTGGTTTCACTTTCATGCAGATGCTCAGTTATGAAGCTGGAAGGACAAAGAATCATTCATTAACATGAGAGTGTATAGGGTGTCCTCGTGGTGCTGTGCTTTCATCTTCTCCAAGTGCTTTATCCTGGTGTGGTTAAAAACACGGTTTAAATGTTTCGACTCAGAGACCAGAAATAAAACGTAGCGCAGATTAGCGCAGACATTAACTTTCTACAGGGGTGAGTAGGGGTTAGGAAAGCAGCTTTAAGCATTCCTTCAGAAGGGAAGTGTATTGTCCTAAAGTCCCTAAAGTACTATGAAATTACACAATCGTGTGACTATATTTCAGTATAGGTACTGTTTTAACGGAGTCAAATATAACATTTACATTTATGGCATTTAGCAGACGCTCTTATCCAGAGCGACTTACAAGGTTACTGGTATTACAGGTAGGCCAACATAGTGTTAGGTGTCTTGCCCAAGGACCCTTATTGGTGTAGCACAGACTGGCTGCCCAAATCGGGAATCAAACCCAGGTCTCTCACATGGGAGCCCAGTGATGTTACCACTGTACCACACCAACCACAGCGACAATACAAAGAAAGGCTTTACGGCAATCAAAAACGACAATGCTTTTTCCAAGCTGAATTTCTAACAGGAAAGTAACAAAGTGCAGACGTAGCTTTCATAAAGAGATTGTGTCACATGTTAAGATACGTATAGCCGAGATTCAAAGAGATGGTGGGAAATATATTAAATCATACAAGTATTTTAGCAACTAAACGTCAGCCCAACAAGCTAAGTATGATTAGCTAATGGTTAACAATTTTACATTTCAGATATTTATCACAGTTGGTCTGGGAACATTGGGAATTTCCCTGTAGGAGGATAAGCACAAAGAATCATGAATGTACGATACCTCAGTATTCTTCCTATCATCACATGCAGCTATGGTCGTCTTTCCCATCACCCCGACTCGCTATACAATAAATACTGCTTTGGGTGGAATTTAGTAAATGTGTCATATCTAAACAACCTCCATCATCAGCCCGACACCGGACCGGGTCTCGTGACCGGCGCATTCGTAATAAATCAAAAACACGCTCAGGCAGCTTTAGCGGCGCACTGCCAGAATCAAAGCAAAACACAGCTACTGTTGCTCCTCGTGCCAAAACGTCACTGCTAAATGAACTGAAATCACTTCGACATTATCGGGCCAGATCGTTGAGTGTGTTCCAGCTGAGGTGCTTTGCAGGGATGAACTTTAAGGCTACAAGATTAGTCTTTTGTATGTGTTGAGACTAATCTTCAACCTCAACCTCAGAACGTTTTTTTCTCTTCTTTGGCTGTCATTAGGGATCTAGATCAGGATTTCAGTAAAGCTACTGCACCTGAACGGAAGATGGGTGAATGTTCATTTATGCCTCAATGTACAATATGGTTTGGTCCATTACATTTGTATAATATTTCTAAACACAAACAAAAACTTCATCGTCATGTTTAAAGCCTGGACTGTATTACTTTCGCCAATTTATCGCCATTTTTACCATGGTAGTGCGACAACACCCACTGAAGGCGTATCTGGATCAGGTCAGCATATTTTGCATATTGGCTTCCGTCATGTCACGACTGAAGTCAAGACTGCAACAATGACCAAACAAACAAATATATTGTACAGACAGCTTGATACCTGACCAAAGGCATCAAGGCATCAAATGTTTTTTATGTGGCTGGCATGCAACACAGGCTCATTACACTACATTGCAAACTGAAGCTGGTTTTTAACCTATTTAAAACTCTGCTTAGTCATTTGCGTCACGTGGGGCTTTTTGGTTGTTGTGGTTTTCCAGTGGCTGAATAGAAGCCTTGTGGACTCTGTGTGGATGTTTATTGGTGTATGAAGGTTAGGCGAGCGCCTGATTGGTCGTGTGGGGTTTTTGGCCGAGTTCTTGGCCCCCCTACAGCCTGAGGCTCATTAGCACAGCAGGGCCTGGTCACATCAAAGCACTGCCGAAAAGGTCAAACATTCCACTGGAGCAACCCAGTCAGCAGGCCCGGCTGCTCCTACCGACCAAACGCACACGTGTGTGTGTGTGTGTGTGTGTGTGTGTGCGTGAGTGTGCATGCACGCACACACACAATTAATTAATAAAAACTCAGCGTGGTTGGAACAACCCCTCTCAAAAAGCCACACAAGCAGATCTGAGAAACAAGAGCGATCGTCTTTACTGATCTTTACAGCCTCTGTGACCTCGACAAGCCAGGAATGAATGAACAAGTGGCTACTCCCTGTTTTTGGCCGGTGCCAGCTTTCTATCCGAGCTATTTATAGCCATCGTTCTCTGCATCTGTAACACATAGCATCTCGTCTGTTTAGCAGCGGATTAGTGCTAAACATGCTATCGAAGGAGCTACTAATGTGTTCAGCTGAATAAAATTCAACTCTGGGACGATAATTGTTTCCTGGACGTTTCCAACAATTTTCCTACCATGCAGAAATAAGAAAATGTAAGAAGAATGAATAAGACGAAGGGTAAAAGGGTAGCAAGAGAGAGAGAGAGAGAGAGAGACAGACTGGATGGATGGAGGAGGGGGTTGCTAAACACCTTTTGGCAGAAACTGATGTGATGGCACTGAGGAAGAGGGAGGGACGTGCCTGCTGTGTGTTGATAGTACTGCACTCTCGTTCACACAGGTACTCTGCAGTCTGCATGTGAATGCCTGTCAGTCTGGATTTGAGGATACCGGCAGCGTGGGGAGAATGGAGCCTGCAGACGGCTTTATACCCCTACCAGTATGGCGGCCTTTCTCTTTCTCTCATGCGTGATCCTCTCAGTCTCTGTCTGTGAGCAGCAGGGCTGGTTTCAGGTTAATGTTTGACGTGTAGTGGCGACACAGTAGTATGTGCATCTGTGTGCATGTTAAAGGAGTAAAGGTGTGCACATTTCGATCTGGAGATGGAGATGTGTCAGTTGTAGGATAGTGACCTAGTTTGTATAAACCATGGCTTGCTGATTGGGTAAGTCTCATGGCTATAACAGACTATAAGCCCAAAACTGAATATGCTGTAGAAGGTCATGCTTAATACATGGACTTCAATTCATCGTCTTGTGTTTAGTTGTTTAGGGGCTGTACCACGCTCCGGGCAAATGTGTTCACTGCCCCCTAGCGTGTGTGTGTTTCACTGCACTGATTGGTTAAATGGTAGCTCGGATTCCTTTTAAGCATGGTAGCCCAATCACTTTACTTTTAATTTCACTGTCAGTCCTGAGATGAGGACAGGACAGTCTTTCTAACTCTCCCTGGTGGTCTAATGGTTAGGATTCTGTGCTCTTACCACCGAGGTTGGGGGCAGCCATAGCCTTGTGGTTGGGGAGCCGATCTTGTGACCGGAAGGTCCCGGGTTTGATTCCTGCACAGGGAAAGACACGACGGAAGTGTCCCCGAGCAAGGAACCTAATCCCCCCAGCTGCTCCTTGGTTGCTGGGGTTTGGCGCTGCCCCTACTCTGGGCAAGTGTGTTCACTGCCCCCTAGTGTTCACTGGTGTGTGTGTTTCACTGCACGGATGGGCTAAATGCAGGTGTCACATTCCTCTGTGTGCAAGTACAATAGGCAAATAGGTCACTTTCACTCTTTTGCACATAAGAAGCTGCTGCTGTCGTCAGGAAATCAACCGTATCTGGGTGAAACAATCCATCAAAGCAGAAGGGAGAGTGAAGAAGTTTATCCGCATTGAAAAATCTGTTCATGGAGACATTGTCTGTGCGACAACACCAGTGACTCCAATGAGTCTTTGTGTGACATTTCAATATTATAAAGTGTAATAATATCCAATCTTCACTGTGACGATTTCCACAATGGTCTAATTCATTATTTTCTTGGTCATCAATCATTTTAAAATACAGCATTGCCACAGGTTGGGAACTTTCTGGACACAAAATGAATGTAACTCACTGCCTCGGTATATTAACTCATGGCTACACCTTATTAAAAAATATCCTCCAGGTCACCTCAACAGATTTGTAATTCCACAAGAATTTATCATAAAAGTCCAATTAGACATTACAGGACATCAATGATTATAGCTTGTTTAACACCTGCATTTCCTCTATTTATGTCATGCTGTCAGAGTCAGCTGGTGATTGATTCATTCATGACGCATCCTGTATAACATCATTTTGAATGTTATACATACTGCCTATCAACAGCTCGTTCAATCTAAATTCCTTTAGTTTTCCAGCAGCTTCTTTTTTCAGATTTATTCATTAAGTCCTGTTATATGAAATCAGTTCCTTAAAAAAAAGAAAAGGTGTCAGCATCATATGATAAAGTCATCAAGATGTCATGCTGTCTAGTAATGTATTGCTTTTGTTCATACTTGCTTCTTGATCAGTTCCCCAGTGTCCATCTTGACAGGTTTAGGACTTAACATTTAACCCCTTCCTGATTAATTGCCAGTATGCGTGAAAAGAGCCAGTGTGAGACAGGATAATGAAGAAAGCCAAGCACAGAGGGCAAAAACATTCCTGCATTCACTTGCCCGCAATGCTACTCAGTTCATCAAAAGACATTATGAAGCTTTGCAACAAGGCCTTTTGTTTATAAAAAGAAAAAAAAAAAGAGAAAAGCTATTGAAAAGCTCCATCCATTTGAACTTGTGGCCCTGAGCCACCTGAGTAAAGGCCTCCCTCATTCAGTCTCCACCCACGATCAGCCTCCGCACAAACCTGCAACCACAAGGCCTTTATGTCCAGGTGTGTAATGTGTACTTGGTCCCAAAAAAAAAAAATTAAAAAAAAATTCAGACGCACTTAATGACTAAGCATTCCTCATCAAATGGCTACTCGGTCATTGTTGTGCACAACAACTAAAAAAGGACATTGTCCTAAAAACTCCTACTCCTCCTGCTCGGTCCTTTGGGGACGGCTTTAGGAGGCGTGCTGCTAACAAATGTTGCACTGCTAACAGGCCGCATTGTGGAGGATTAGCTAGTTAGCCCCAACACAACTGCTTTTCAGGCTGGGATTATGCAGTTAAAACACACACACACACACACACACACACACACACACACACACACACACACCGTTTCCCCACCCTTGTATGACAACGGAGCACTTCAACAAGCTCTCGAGAGTTGACGAGCACCTCCCCCGGTCGCTACTTTTGAAGAAGCGCCTTAGCGACTTGTCGGGGGCCAAAGCAAACTAAACGCAGCCCTGTGTGGAACGAGGCCAATCACAACGACTGAAGGATGTGCGCAAGGCCTTTGTTTTCTTTTGCCAATATGTGATTTTAAAAGGAGATAAAGAAAGAGGGCTGGTTGGTGATGGAAGGGGGAAGAAAACAAACTTGCAGGCCAGGCCATAAGAGTCAGACTATTTCGCATTGAGAAATGGAAAAGTTGTGTTTGTAGCCACTGGTGAGACTGAAAGCAAAGCAGGTGGTAAAGAAGAAAAATGTTTTCTGCCTAACAGACGAGCACATTTTAAGTATTTATTATTATGATTATTATTACTATTATTATTATTATTATTATTATGAAGCAGAAGAAGATGATGCCATGTAACTGACTGAGAATTAAGAAACGTTTCACCAGCTTTTCCTGACCACTGCATGCTGACCAAATGTCACAAAACATAGGTTTGTTAGTGAAAATGTTACCATTCATCATTAAAAACTCCGTCATCACAAAACTGATACCAAAACTTGGTCTCAGGCTGAAATTTAAACACTCAGCCAAATAGCAGTGTGTTGAGAGGATGTTTTGATTGTGAATAGGAGCCCTGGGACAAGCACAGGACAGTCTTTATGATTACCGCAGCAGTACTAATGTACAAATTGACAGGATCTGGGTGCAACTATTTATTAGCAGGAGTGAGAGTAAAGAAGTCTATTGACTTTGTTATTGTGCGTGTTCAGAGGCCACCCTGAATCTAATGTCATGTCACCATATCATGCAGGGTTGTGATTTTTATTGGACTTTACTCACAGTTAGAATAATAAAATGTAATACTCACACCTTGCACCTTGCATTTTTGCCTTAATTTATTAAGTCAGATCGATGCAGTGTATGTGTGTGTGTGTGTGTGTGTGTGTTGGCAGTTAACGTAAAATGCCACTCGTATGGATCTGACTTACAAGCCACAAACATCTGCAATACAAGAGTGCCTTACTAATTACACATAAATCTCAACTTCTGTTTGCATTTCCCATTTCCGACTATTTTCCTCCACACGGCCCTTAAAAAATAAAAATCAACAAAACTTCTTCAATGCATAGTTTTCACCGAGAAGCAGAAATCCCACTACCAGCCGCTACAATAAGGGATCAAGCAGCCGAGCGGTACAAAAAGCACCCACATGCACTTGCTGAAAACTTTTAAGCATTTCATCATCCTGCATCCAGGAACGGGCGAAGATAAACAGAGCAACACTAACCCCCAGACTCTGACATCAGTAGAGATGCGAAACAACTGTGTACTAACAAGAAGAAGAACAAAAATAGCGTGAGGAAGAGACAAACTGAGATAACAGAAAGGGGGGGGGGGAAGAGAGTACAAAGTGAAAAAGGAAAATAATAGCAAGTGACAAAGACTGAGATAGTACAAGAGAGCCAAAGTGCATGAAACAGAGACTCCATTAGCTAAAAGCCATACTTATACACATTATACCATAAGAGACATTTCTGAGCCAAAACCAAGAGCAAAACAGTAGCATTTAATTACAAATCTTATTTAAACGTCTATATAAATACTGTGATCATTTACATTAGTTTAATATTGAAATGCATACTATTGCCCTGCTCAAGCTCATCTGTCTCATATCCCAAAAACACTAAAGTGTCTCAGAAGGGCACTCGAGTGCTCACCGAACCTGTGACCAAACACTCGAGAGCTGATAGGCCAGAGCTGATTTATTTAAGTCCAAATCAAATAGCAAATAAAGAAGCTCAAGAAAGAAATGGATGAAAGATGACATCAAGATACTTTTTTTTTTAACTTGGTGAGAAAAGCTCCATATCAGGATATATGCGATATATTGCCTACCCCTACAACACACCACAAGACTTTCATGGTAAATATACATGGGGAAAAAAATCTAACCAATCAACGTCAACTCCACAAGACCTCTGAAGGTGTGCTATAGTATCAGACTTCAAGATGTCAACAGATTCCTCTGTGGATCTTTTGTAGGATCATTTCTTCACCCGTCATGCACATCAGTAAGCTTCGAGGCCCATGACCTGGTCACCAGTTGTTTTAGTAGGCAGTAACCACTGTGTACTGGGACACACCCCACAAGACCTGCTGTTCTGGAGATGCTCTGAAATGGTCATCGAGATATCACAATTTGGGGCGGCCTTGTCAAAGTCACTCACATTCATGCATGTTTTCCCTGCTTCTAAAACATCAGACAGAACTGACTGTTCACTTGGTGTTTAATATATCTGACCCTTTGACAGGTGTTGCTGTAATGAGATAATCAATGTTATTCAGTTAAGCGGTCATTCGTGTGTATGCATTTAAACAGTTCAGTTTCTTAAATAACCTGAACTTCCTTATTACTAATGCAGGCTGTTGATTTGTCTATATACAGCATATGATGCAGCTGGAGTTTTCCTCTCTGTGGTCATGTCAGTGTGCCAACATTTTAAATCACCTGCCCCAAAACACATCAGCACGTCACCACCAAGCATCGCTTTTCCTGGCAATGTATTGGCTTCTGCTCCCATCCATCTTCCAGATGATTTCCTGGGAATTGTGCTCGGTCTCGTTCTGGCTGAATGCTGCATCAAATCCTAACAGGATTGTCACTTTTGTTCGCGGTCGCCCTTAATCAGGTGTGTGAAAGTGTGTTTCATTCATGTGTCTTTATCAAAAACCTCAAGCCATTCAGATGTGCTGTGGATTTGCACATTGGGGTCAGTTAGGGGTCACTGGAGTGGCATGCCAGGGCAATATGTGGACAACCGGGGGCTTTGATGAGCCTCAGGAACTCTACGTCAGTTGCACCTCCAAAACATAAGTGGAGATAAATATGAAGACGTCTGCATTCGTAATCGGGGGATTGTGTCCTCGTTTTCTGCTCTGCTGGACCTTTCGCAGCATTGGCGAGCAAGCGAGCGTGTTGTGAGTGTTGGACATAGCCATGCGAGAGACACAAGCGTGCAGGTAACCAAGACACCAAGAGACCAATCAGACGGCACGCGTAATTGCTCAGATGGATTTCATCCTGGAACGGAAAAAAAGTACGGTCTTGCTCTCTCTCTCGTTTTCTCTGCCCTCATCTTCATCCTCCTTCCAACACACACACACGAAACTCTCCTCCCCCTCCCCATTTTCTAATTCCCCCCACCCCCACCCCCACC
>JAOVVF010000039.1:23726004-23738581 GCA_028565595.1 Duopalatinus emarginatus | reverse complement strand
GCCCTCATCTTCAACCTCCTCCCAACACACACCCACGAAACTCTCCTCCCCCTCCCCCTTTTCTAATTCCCCCCACCCCCACCCCTACCCCTACCCCTACCCCTACCCCTCTTCTCTCCCTCTTGCGCTCACGAACAGCAGCCAAGACTCTCCATCTAGTCAGAGGCAGGAGGCTTTGAAGAGATCAAAGGCAAGGCCGCGAGCAGTGCGGCACTCTGGGAATACAGTGAGCCTCTCTGCTCCTCAGCCCCATTTTCCAGAGTCATGTCGGATTGCAGCTGGATTGCATTCCGCCGGTTTTCTTAATGCTCTTGGTTTTGACTTTGACATCAGTGACCCCCCCCCCCTCCATCCTCTACTTCTTCAAAACAAGAGTGAGACAGAATGGAGGGGGGGTGATATAAAAGACAAAACAAATGAAAGAAAGGCAAAAGCAAAAAAAGAAAAAAAAGGAAGAAAACCCGTGCGGAATAAAGGGAATGCGAGAAGCATGCTCCACTGCGAGAGAAGGAGGGAGACAGATCGACAGAGTGATTTTTATTTTCACAACTCCATAATTGGGCAGTTCAAAGGGAACCGAGGGGGAAGGGGAGCATTTGTTTTCAATTCTGTGGCCAATATGAAAGGAGCGACAAACTTTTATGAGTTTCCCAAAAATTAAAGACAGGCTTCTTTTCACATTCAAAGAACAGGCTGGTTTTTTTTTTCATGATGGAGACCACACAAAAATGAACTGATAGCAAACCGCAAAGAAAGAGGAAAAGAGGGGAGGAAAAAAGGGGGAGAAAAAAAAAAAAAGACTTGAATGTGCTGGTAGAGTCAGAAAAAAAAAAAAAGAGAGAGAGAGCGAGAAAGGAGGGAAAAAAGGCAGCTGTATCCATACATCCATTAAAGCGGCGGGCTAATAAAGCCTGGTGGCAGCCGTCCCTTTGTACTGCAATTCAGCCGAGGCCAGAATCAAACTCTTCCATCGCAGAGCATGAATACTTCAGTGCTGTCGGCTCCTCAGAGCACACGAGCCTCTTTAACTCTCACACACCCACGGAGACGGGCATAAAAATAATGAGCTTCTGAAAAAGAGAAGTTAAAAAAGAAAGAACTGCAACTTTGTGCCACAGTCGCCATTGATCATCTGTGCTGCTGAGGGGACGTGGAGCTGCTTATTCCGGCGTCTGAAGTTCAGAGGAGAGCTAGGATTTAAAACGCATACATACACACACCCACACATACATGCACACATGCACACACACACACAAACACACACCTCCCACTGAGTCCCATATCTGTCAACGTGCAAATCTGCAGCTCCAACATCGCCTTTATCACTGCTGCATCCGACATCACGCATGTCAAACATTCTGGTTTCTGTCATTCTACAATATACAAAATCACGGAAAACAAGCTAAATCTGTCCCAATTTACCGATCACCGCCCAGAACGCGGGATTAACGTCAAAAGTGGATGTCGTTTTGCACTAGACAAATGTTCAGCGCGAACAGAACGGAACCCACGGTCATCTGAGGAAACGAAACGAGGCAGACAAAAGAAAACATGCTTCACAAACACTCGAGCCTGCCTGACAAGTAAGTGGAAACAGAGCGGGGCTTAGCAGACGCCTCGGCGGCCGTTTACCCGAGGTCACACGTAGCCGCTAAATCACAACAAGAAGTCGTGTGAATGCAAGCAGCATGCAGAACACAACACAGAGCAACTTTATGACTTTTAGACTCTAAACTCCAGGTCCTGAAAAAAGGTGGGAAAAAGCTGAAGACTTCGATCGGAAAGAGAAAGAGAGAGTGAGAGAAAGAGAGAGATAGAGAGAGGCAGACAGTAGTCTGCTAGCATGCTAGTCCATGTTGACACCAACGTTTGCATTTTACTGCTAACAAGCACAATGAATTTGAACCAAACTGCTATGCTAAATGATACACAATAGGCATCAGGATATGTAGGCTTACAGTATAACCATGTCAAAAAGACAGAAAGCGCATTTGTGTCGATATATATTAAGAAATACAGTGACGAAAAGAGTCTGGATACTCCAGAAAGGCGGGCGATAAAGCAATTTATCATGATATCAGATTTATGTCTTATTGATTAGCCCTGTTGAAGATGCCACAGCAGATGCAAAATTAATGCTCACTATTAGATGGCATATGTTTTTATTTTAAGACTTTAAAGGATCTTATAATAATCGGATACCAATGCTAGATCATCGGCCAATACTGCCTCATAACATACGCCAGGCAATAAGACATCACTACAACGCTGATTAGATAAATTCAGATACAGCTAAACGCGGCATGGCTTTGCTGCTAGTTCCGACAAATGACGTCTTATTTACGCTGCTGGACTGACCACGTACAAATCACAACACTGACATCCAGGTGGGCGTTTACGGAGACATGTCAAACCTCTTCAATAAAAAAAACAAAACAGAAAAACATACGTTATATTCTCACCCCCTGTTCTCTTTCTTTCTCTAAAATAAAAAAAAGCCCTCAGCCACATGGCTTCAATAGAGCAGTGTTTAGTGCTGGATGGAGACGGAGTATCGATGGCTTTGTTTATAAAGGCTGAATGTGCATCAGCACTTCAAAGGCCTGTGGGCTGCCACACACACACACACTGTGAGGTCTGTGTGTTCAGACCTGCTCTGCAGATGACATGGCCATCTCTGTGACCCTCCTCACTGACTCACTGCATGTGTGGAGGCTTTATTGCTACTGTAAAGTAAGACAGCACTGAAACGAGCACCTCGGTGCTGTAAAATGCTTCGGTATGTTTACAGTCGGCGTGCGGGTCACGTAGGAATATGATTGGTTGGATTCTGAGGGCGGCTTTGACAGGTGCGGCAGCTGTAATTCGGGACGTTAGAGTGTTTATTAATGCGCTCTTTCTTATACATTATCATCGCTATAGCAACAGGTCATCTGTACTGACTGGTGGACCGTCCGTGTAATCTAATGCAAAATCTAATAATGAACTGATCTAGGAACAGCAGAAACGACTGCGATTACAAGAACTCACCTTGTAGGTTAACATTTATGGAAGACGTCGAGAGTCGAGAAGTTTTTCTCCATGAGAAAGTCGTCTTGAGAAGGATTCTTTGTGAGGTTTTTTTTTTGGTCTTATTAACTTAGACAGTGAAAAATAACAGGCTGGTGAGGGAATGACTGGTCAGGTCTGTTAAATGGTAACAGGAACTAATTAAAGGTAAGGTTTAGTAAGGTAAAGCTGAACAATTAACCATAATACAGTAGCAAATTACAACTTGTACAGGTTTACAAATCGCTGTTGTACAAGTGGAATAAAACACCATCAAGCTGTTATTGGAAAAGAATCCAAAACTTCCGCCTTGTCATCTCAAGGACTGTTTCCTTGCCACCGTCATGTCCGATTTGCTCATTGCTTTGCTCATGAATATTTCTGCAGAGCTGCTTTGGAACAACGTCCACTGTTAAAAATAAATAAAACTGAACTGAATTGAATACGAAGGTGCCGTTTTCCATGGTAGACCCTCTGCTAGTAGTATAGGGTAAAGCCAATGTAAAATATCAATAGCACAACACACGAGCTACCAAAAACACAGTAATGAATAAGGTTGCCTCCACCTGAGCTGCTAATCTGGCACTCCACTAAGGGCGATAGGGTTGCGTTTTTCTATTTACAGTCGTAACTCGTTCATTCATGTATTTCCTTCCCAGTAACCCTAAATGGCTGTTTTCTTTAATAATTCCGCAAGGCCGCAGCCAACTCCTTGAGTCTCAAGGCCAGTCCTTGAGGGTTGGCAACCCTAATGAAAAGGCATTAGCGGGACCAACCCGGACTCAGGAAGCATGGCTTGCTGGGAAATGTGGTTTGCTGACATTGACACCGCAGAGTCTGTGAAGAAAGGAAGCACGGTTGACGGCAGTGTTAAATCTCGTTAGGTAAGCCAGGGTTAGGGGAGGCTGCCATTCCACGGCACGTCCACCCTGAGGAAGAAATCCGTCATGTCCCACATCAAAGGAAAGAGCGTGCGAGCGTGTGTGATCCATTGCCAGCCTTCGGTCCTAATGGGGGGTGGGAGTTTGAGGGACAAGCTCGACCTCTGAACTTCCATCGCTATCTTACACAGTCTTCCATTCAAACAGCAAATTAGCAATTACAGGAAAGCTTAAAGAATTTATTCAGGTACAGACAACCCAACCCTTGAAAGACCAACCACGGTGTGTTATTGTGGATGACGTGCCAACAATCATACTGAAAAAAAAAACCAACATACGCTTTGCTAGATTTGCTGTGACGTTCCTAAACTTCTGTATTATGTACAACCAGATACGTCTTACTTCTGGAGTAAACCTGATCTAATAATTCACCAACAATCCCTTTTGTATTGCCGATCGAATTTCAGACTTCCTTTCGCTTCTGTTAACAGCCACAGGTATCAAAATGGCAGGTTTCCGAAATGTTGCTAATCATAACAGAAAACTGTCACTTTTAAAGCCGAGACGCAATTTTTTGGCAGCGTCCCCGCGGTAAGGTGTTAGCAAATTGATGGATTACAGACCAGACTTGTAAGTTCTTCCCTGAACAGGCCCTCTAAGGCATGAAAATAATGAAATGAAGCACCAGATTGCTTTCCCCTGCCCTTATATTCCTCCACCGCCGCCTTTTGGTGAGTGGCTTACGAAAAAAACATGACCCATTGCACATGCAGTCACTTTAAATAACCCAAAACGGAACAGTAAAACCTCATGCGACCTCCCGCTGATCGCTCCCAAACATGCCACGAAAGGAACAGGAACTCAGTACGCTGCCAAACAAAACCCAACCTCTCACCACCCTTCTCTCTCATACTCTTTTTTCCTCTCCTCATCCTTTCCTTTCTGGAGACCGTGCTTAATTAACTTTCCCCATTTATAAGGACAACAAACGGTGACCAAGGACTAAAGAAATGCACAAAGTAATAGCTTACATTCTGATAACACACACATCTACTAATGACCTGTAGGTAGATCTCGGATATCATTCGCAGAATTCGAGCTATCAGTGCAGCTCTGTGTCGGTGCAACATGCACAGACTCTACGGGTCACAGCCACTGGTAAGCTAATAGCAGCATGGGTCAGTGAAGGCAGCCTGAGGGAGCGTTTAAATCTCACTACTGCTTTCTTCCTCACTAAACTCGTAGCCTCGTACCTTCCCACAGTCAGGTAGCAGCGAAGCAAATCTGCTGAGTGGAGGAAAAGCTGCCGACCCTTGACTGGGTGTGTGTCAGGCAGTGGAATGTCATGGCCAATGGAAATCTATCCAAACTTCAGGGAATGAAAGAAGAGGGGAGGAGGGGGTGACTAGCGCCTTTGATCTTGGAGAAAAGTGATCCCAGGCTTGAGATAGTGTGTCGACTTATTTGAGCTGAAGGAGGACGTGAGAGAAGGAGGAAACGCACATGGTCATTTGCATTGTTCAGCTTCTGGGATGCAGAGATGCTTGTCTGACGCTCGATAATCATTCGGATTTTTTTCCAGCGATGTAACGCATCAGCGTCACGGAACGGGTTACCAGTGAACTGGCGAGACACGTACAGCGCGAACTAGTAAAACAGCCAACAGTGTGTGTGCTCCATGCTTCCTACATCATATTTATCTTTAAAAAAAGCAAAACAATGGTTCATCACAGCTGAACTCCTACGCTGACTTCTCCTCAACACCCAACAGTGTCCATGAACTCGCCCAGTATCAACACAAGCAGACTGAAGCTGTGTGAACAATGCCAGAGATGAGCTCGTACGCTAGCCTGCGGCGGGTGCCTGTCCCCGGCACAGGGTGACTGCCAGACTGTTCTCCATACAAAAACCTCCAAACAGGATTAGAGTGGACAGCTGCTTGCATGTCCTGCATCTTTTCTTTCTTTCTATTTTTTTTTTTTTTTTGGAGACACTGAAGACAGAGCAGACAGAGAGTTTGCAGCACCAAAAGAAGAAAGAGGACAGACTATGTATAGATTATATATAGCATCAGGTTAAACTTATTTTTGACAAATCTGTAAACTGGATAGATGTCTTCTGTCACATGAGGCAAACTCCATTTTCTCCAAATCAGCGTTACGAGCATCTCAATATATATCAGTTACAAACACCATACACAAAGTGACAAATTGTGGGATGCTAGCAGCAGCTAGTTCTGATTTACAATAAAGCAGAAGAGTAAAAACCCACCGTTCTGGGCATGGGAGGCGAGAGCGAGCCATTGTTCATGTAGTGTTCGTTGCTCATGTTGGTCATCATGATGTAACTTGGGTAACCGGAGTAGGCATGGCCTTTACTGTACAGATCTTGGAGCTTGCCTGAAAATAGGACAGGTGGTTATTTTGCTTATTCAAATAGGAGGATTTCAGCAGGGGATGAAACATTTAGCATACAGAAACAAATTTTTAAAACAAGACAATATGGATTCTCTGATGTACAGCAAAATCTACAGTAAGAGATTGTGGTTTTTGGAGTTATTTATAATAAAGTCAATGATTTGGTAACATCATAATAAATAAAAAAAAAATTTTATTACTATATTTATACATTTTCAGGAAGCACAAAGAAATAAGATTTCAAAGTGGTTCAAATCTCAAATGGTTAGAAATAGTAGAAAATAATTATATTCAATTATATAATTGAATATACTGTGTGAAGAATCAATTCAAGATTTGTCTTAGGTAAAATCAAATGTATAGAAAAATACTGCATTAAGAAATAAATTAATAAAACAGCATAAATAAGTAACATCACTGCAACATAGAAGTATATTAAAAAAAATTTAAACTAAAACCTGATTTTATTATTACTGTTTCTACATCCTGAAATGCAGAAGACTGTCTTCAAATTTTTATGAAATGTCTTTGCCTTCATCTGCTCCAGAGCACAGCCCTGTTTTTTAAAAGGACAATAGGGGCTCTCTGCACCAATTAGCAACAATTACCACACAGTATCCCACGCACACAGATTTACACACCAAGTATCAAAACACAGATGACCCCCGACTGTTTACGGAGGTCCTCGAAGTGCGCGCCTGTTTGTGTCAGTGTGAAAGAGAGACAGAAAGTGTTTGGAACAGAGGGAACAGGGGGTTGCTTCTGAAGGAAGAACAGACAGAATGACAGCCTCCTGCGTAGGAAAAGGTAGGGGTGTAAGCGAGACCGATTCGGGGGTGGTGGTTTGCATGTTCTCGGTTTAAAGAAAGGGCGGTGGGGGGGGGGGGGTGTCTGCTACTATTCACAACGACCCGAGAACAAAAAGGGCTACAAGCCCCACTATTGTGAAGTCTGACACTCGGGTGTTAGATTGATAAGCAATCAGTGGAGATCAAATGAACTCCGCAGCGACATGTCCCTGATGGTAGCACTGGAGTGTGTGTGGAGGCCAGAGTGTCAGTGGGAGTCCTCTAGACCACCACGCCGGCACGTGCAGAGCGCCGTCAGCACTAGACCTGCTGCTCATCTTATTGAACAGCTTGTCAAAAGCAACAGGGTTTAATAATAAAAATAAGTAATATATTTTCTGACCCCAGGTGAAACTGCTTTTAAAAGTCGATGGACAGTAATTTTTTCACTTCTTTGTAAAAATGTAAATATGCAATTGTATATTTTTTCACAGCAAAAAAACTGAAGCAGATGAGCAATCCTAGACATTTTATATCTAAAATATAAATCGAAATAGCATAAACATTTCTGCTTTTGCAGAACACTTTTTTTTTCTGACTGCACAAGGTGTGTATCACGTGAAAAGCATCACTCACCATCATCCGGATGCTCTCTGTGTTTTTCATGATAGGAGTCTGGGGTTATTTGGGACTGTCTAGCTGCCTGTTAGAAAAAATAAAATAGAGAGAGTAAAAACTGCTGATATTAATGCTGACCATACTACAGTAAAAAGCATGGAACGTGATGGAGAAAGAGGAAAAGAAACAAAGCTTTTCATCTCATGCCGGGTCTTTTTTTTTTTCAACAGGTTTCCATAAAGAAATAACAATGATGAATATTTAAAACACAGTAATTATATTTTGGCAGTAAAGAGTCCAAATCTGTCCTTCATATCTATTGTTAGAAGATAAAGCTGGAAAATTTAAATAAATCTCCACACACACACACACACAGACACACACACATTTTCTGCAACCATGGAAGCAGTGACAGATATGTGGAATGGAGCTCAGAGTCAAAGATCTGCGATGTATTTCTAATTAACATTTAGCCCAGTGTCTGATTCTTCCTCACGACACTTCCTAACCCTGAATTTCGTGCATGTCAGGAGGGAAGCTTTTTATTAACGTCGTCTAATATAGCACATCCTGCAAATATGGCACGCTCCATCCACGTCGTGTAAAACAGTTTATAGTCAGTGAGGAAAAACTCAGTGAGTCTCAGAGATCTGGAACTGCACAAATAATCTTGTAGAAGTTTGCTTTAAATATGATCCATTATGATCAGCAGGAGCTATTTGTTTAGAAAAAGGGATGTGACAAAGACAGCATTTGCATCCACGCACCTTTGATGAAGATTCAAGAAAATGTTACTACCCCAATGAATAAATAAATAAAATTCCACACCCTCAAAAAAAGGGAAGATGAGCAACTCCACTTTAAAAACACATTTTAAAATGGTTAATATGGGACAAAAACGTGTAAAAATGTTATGTTTAAATAAAAACAATAAATGAAGAACAGACCAGAAGGAGAAGGAATGTCTGTGCAACCAAGATTTTAAAAATGTTTTATAATGTTGTCAAAAAAACAAACAACAGCAACAAAACAAAACAGTCTGGTGGGTTAAATTAAACTGTTTGAAATAGTATAAAATCAATGTTTAATATAAATGTTTGACATTTACACCATAGAGAGATTGTCACAATTATTATTATTATTATTATTATTATAGCTTATAATTTGTATATCAGTTTTTTTGCTGTATTTAAAAATGTATTTAAACAAATCAGCTATCAAATAGATACACTACTATTTATTTATTTATTTACTTATTTCTATATTCACTTATTTATATATTGTTTACACAAAAAACAAGAGGTGTAGAAAATGTGTTGGTTTGTTGTTATTAAATCTGATTTGAACTGAAACTCAGTAGCAAATTGGCACCAGGTGTATTAACAAAACAACAACCAGAGAGAAAAACAGTGTTTTTTTTAAAAAAAAAACAAATTTTATGATGAAATATAATATTACAAAAGAAACATTTCAACTCTAGGGAGATACTAAATACTAAATAGCAAACAGCTGAAGAGAAAATAAATAAATGAATAAAAATACAGATTTTTAGATCTGTAGTGATTTTAAATAAAATAAAGAAAAAGCAATAAATATCAGGGTTAAATTGATCTTTATGATTTTATAAACTTCCACTCGGTTGATATTAGATATGAGGAGTTTATTATAGTGTATAAAGACTCACGTCGTGGCTGTTGCTGTTTGGACTCGTTTCACTCTCATTGACGAGAGAAGACTTGAGCTCGGCCAGGTCTCCTTCCTCCTCGGAGTTGGTGATTTCGGCGAAGCTCTGCTCTTTCTGTGGGTCTCCTTCGTCCTTGAACGGGATCATCTCGTCGGTGGCGCAGAGCTCTGGGTCTCCGCCGCCTCCGCCACCCGCCAGCTGCGGCATGCTTTCAGACCTCTCCGGAAAACTTTCTGGAGTAGGAGGTCAAATCCTTATCAGAACAAAAAATAAAAATAAAAATAAAAAAGCGGACCTACAACCTCGTACCTCGGAGTCTGACTGAACGAGTGACACTACTTGTACTTGTAGGCTGAACTGCCAAGGTGAAATCCAACGTGCAATTAAAAAAGTGTTGAACTAAAAACAACTTCAGTACGTGCACTCCGTGGTTCTTGTAGTTCCTTCTCTGAAATTGTCCTCCTGAGATAAAACAGGACCAGTCTTAAAACTTTGGTATAACAAACCAACCGAGTACACACACACACACACAGACACACACACGCTCCGCGTCCCCGCTCCACGCCAAGTTGATGTCTCTTTAAAACTACACGTTCAACTTTTAGAAAACCTCCACCAAGCCCGTGTAGCTCGGCCCGGTCACTTATAATCACTTGTTTTCCCCAACAAAGTCTAAAAAAATGCAGTAAATCTCGCTGTTGTTGAAGACGCGTAACGCAGACAGCGCGGTCCTGGACTGGAGCAGCGGCTCCGCGCGGTACGAAGCTCTATGGTGCGAGTGTGTGTGTCAGAGTGTGTGTGTGTGTGTGCGTGTGTGTAACGTAGCAACGGCTCTCCTCCCCTTTTCCCTTCCAGCTCCCGCATTGACTGTGAAGATAGAGATGAAAGAGACGCCGCCGCTCTGATTGACACTCCCGTAAAGAAGGAAGGAAGAAGATGAGGAGGAGGAGAAGGAGGAGGAGGAGGGAGAGTTTATACTCTCTCAACGGCAAATGGACAGACTGGGGGAAAAAGAGAAAGAGAGAGAGAGAGAGAGAGAGAGAGGGGGTGGGGGGTGGGGGGGGTAAGATTATAACCTGGCTTTTTGTCTGCTAATAAAAATGTTAAAGCATTCGTGTTAAACCATGTAATCAAACCTATGGTTAAGTGCACTATACTTCTGAATATTACTTACAACAACAACAACAACAACAATAATAATAATAATAATAATAATAATAATAATAATAATAATAATAATAATAATAAGAAGAAGTTTATATTTTGTGGACGACGGTCAAATGTCATTTCACTGCATGTTGTACCGTGTATGCATGTGACAAATAAAACTTTGAATAACTTGAATTGAATAAAGGAGAGGAAGAAAATAGTTGTTTTTGTGTTATTCAAAACTGCAAGTCATGTATTTATTTATTTATTTTATTATTATTTACGTTTCTTAGATTGTCCAAAACCAAGGACCAAGAGAAAACTTAAATCTAAAAATTTGAATAATGGTAAAAATTGTCTAATATATATATAACAGTAATGTTACCCCTAGTGATAATGGTAGAAAGTATCTGTGAACAACAATGTTTCTAATGCACAAAAGTTACACAATTCATCCGGCAACACAGTTCTGCTGGTTCCCATGGTTTAACATATAAACTTATTTTAACATATAAACTTATATAAACTCATACATACATACAGCAGTATGGATTAAGTCTGTAAATAATGTTCTTGGTATACAAAAATGACACAAGTTTATCTTGCAACACCACACACACACACACACACACACACACACACACACGTTTTGCACTACTTTAGTTTTCAACTATTGCACAAGCAGCCTGTTAATAATGATGTTCTTGCTGTACAACACACAATTGCAACACAAGAAAAAAGAACAAGAACAAAAAAAAAAAAAAAAAAAATATATATATATAACATATAAGCTATACGTTATATATAATATACACACATGCACATACACACACACTACAATCTGGATTCCATGTTGAACAGTTTTGCATTCTGCCTTGAACATTCTGCACTGTTGTACTGACAAACAGCCTCAAGAGAAACAGAACTCAGCATAACGATCTAATAATTAAAGAGGCTAATTAAAATAATGATGTTAAATTGCAGTGATGGTCTCAAATTATTAGTCGGAGATTTACTTTTATATTGTTCTCAAAAAAAAAAAAAAAAACCTGCTGACTCTCTATAGGTGTGCACACCATGTAGAAAAGGGTTATTTAATAGTGCAGAAAAAACCATATAGTGTCTCTTCATTCTCTATAGGTGAACTGCTGCATTGTACTGTGGGATATCTGCTTTCTGGAGTGAAACTCTCTAGTGCACTATGCTAAATGTGTGGTTATAATGTGTGGTTGTGTCTGAGGTGTGAACCTTCCAGATGATACTATATGTTTGTGATAGGGTAAAGATGTGATATTAAACAATGAAACAGAATCTCAGATATAATATGTTCTGATTCAATCTGTAGCATGAATATTTGTATTTGTATCTGCATAGAGGGCAAATCACCATGCTCTTCTATTAAATTATTAACACATATTAGATCATTTTAGGATGATTAAATCCATGCATTGATCCAAATAATTGGATATGCATAACCTGTATAATAACTCTGCAAATTCTGGCTGGTATTTATTTATACCAAAAAATCTCCAAGCCTACTTTGTACATTATTTTGATTGTAGTAGTATAGGAATATAATAAGATGTGATGTTTGTTGAAATGCTCAACCCTCTTTAAACATACGTCTCAGACAATAAGGTACCAAAATGGACCTTTTTTTGTCTCTTAGGTACTGTTCTGTAGGTATCTGTAGGTATCTGTTGTAAGTGTCTTTAATCTGGAAGTCTGGATATAATGCCCCTAATACACTGCATAATATGTGGTTATATACATATAGATTACTAAGAGCTGTATAAATCCTAGTTAGCTGGTAAATCAACACGGCTAAATTCTGCTAGATTGTAAGAAATTTCTTGACTTGGAGCTCTAAAATAAATAAATACATAAAAAATACAAACCTGTCAAGCGATGTTACAATAAACTACTCAGACTAGCCAGTCTCACACACACCTGATTTAACACCTCATATCACCTGCATCATATGTTTATATA
>JAOVVF010000039.1:23645344-23661267 GCA_028565595.1 Duopalatinus emarginatus | reverse complement strand
TAATAATAATAATAATAATAATAATTATTATTATTATTATTATTATTATTATTATTATTATTATTGTTGTTGTTGTTATGATGATGATGATGATGATGATGATGATTTTACTATTTAACATATTACTATGCTTTAGAATATTACATATTACATATTATACTAATATTACATATATTACTTAAATGCTTTAGTTTACAGTTTATTATACAGTTATTTAATCGGAATTTAATCGGAGAAAATTAAGAGTGAGAGAGGTAGATGGAGGTAGAGTAGGAGAAAAGAAAGACAGGTACAGAAAGAGGGGAAACACAGAAAGTGGATAGAATGAAAGGGGACAGAGATGCAGAAAAAGGCAGACGGGGAGAAGGACAGAGACAGATAGAGACTGTACAAAAAATACTATACAAAACGTCAGAGAGACGTTAAGAGGGAGAGAAAGACAGACAGAAAGAGACATAGATCTCTAGGACATAGATTGATAGATTGAGAGGGAGATAATTTAATAAAATTAATTTTAAGAAGTAGAGAGAATAATGACAAAGACAGAGATAAATAGGGTGTGAATGTGAGATGGAGAAGGGGAGAAAGCCAGAGACAGTTATACTGTAGAGAGGTACAGTGATAAAAAAGACAGCGTGAGAGGTAGATGGATAGACAGATTCAGGAGAGAGAGATGGGGGGTGGGTGGGGGGGGGGTTAATCCCCTGTTTTGTATGGGATGAATATGATCGCTGCACTCTGTTCCTGTCTGCAGTGTCAGAGTCTCTGACTGGAGAAGGTTTGCTGAGTGTTGTGCTGGTGAGCATTAAAGTTCACAGGCATTAGCTCTGTCCATTCACACACACACACACACACACACACACACACATGCAATTCCAAACACACTGATCCTCTCACATGTCCGAACGCTGACTACACACTTTAGCTCTATTGTGAACAGGTTTAATCTGGGCCACACAGAAGAGCTCAGTACTCCTTTAGCTACTAATCCCACTGCAGTACCGAGACCTGGTCCTGCTTAAGATGTCATTCCTTCTGGTTCTCAGAGGCTGGACTCTGTTTAGGGCTTACTGCTACTCCTAAATCTGCATGGATGTGCTTTTTTTTCTCGGAGCGCAAGTCCGGAGAGATTCTTTAACTGCGGAGATGTTATTGCAGACGGTAATAGAAGCACGCTATAGTCTTTGAACTTCACAGATGAATGGCCCTTAGAGAGAAACGAAGCAGACTTGAAATACAAATTGGAAAAGCAGGAGGCCTTTGTTCTTTGTGTCCTCTCCATTAACAGTGACCTCTAGTGGCTGGACATCTGTATTACAGATTAGATGTGTTAGTTAATTGCTTAGTGCAATTTTCTTGACAGTATTTTATACATTCTCGGACCAGATATGTTCACAGCAACATGTAGTGTGTTATTTCATTTAACTAATTTTGTGTTTATTTTATCAGCATGAGCAAATGTGTCTTTACCGAAACTACAGAAGAACCATCTAACTATGAGAGAAAGTTAAAAACAGCCTACAATGTGATAAGATAATGATTTGACCCAGTGTGCTGCCCAGATCCTGACATATTTAATACAACATGACACATCATAGTGTTGTATGGTGTAGGAAAATAATCAGCAACAGGGTGGTATGACATTGATTAGTTACCTATAACAGCACAGTATGAAGTGTTTCACTTCTCTTATTAATGAATGACACTTTATATTTTTTATCTTTTAATAGTTTATAGACTATAAACTATAAAATTCCTGTGGAATGTACAGGAAACAAGCTTCTGTTCACAGCTGTTTCCTCAGCAGCCTTTCTTTTTCTCTCTTTCTTGAAGGTCCAAGATGTCCGTCCGAGAAAATCATCAAAGAATTGTTTGTGTCTGAAAAATTAACATTTTAACAAAACTTAACTACTGAGTGCTACAAAGCACTGACAGAAAACATAATGTAAGAGCTGACATCAAACACAAAAACCTTTTGACCAATCAGATTTTGAGAAAAATGAACAGCACTGCAGCACAATCATAATTTATAAAAAAAACACAATCTATAAAAATTGTACCTTAATTGTATATTAATATGCTAATAATTTTAGGTACAATTCTCCAAATGTCAACAAATACAATTTTATAGTATTAAAGGTGCTGTTTCTTTACACTAACAGTAGAGACTTGTTTTCATCTCAGACCTCAATTATATTACACCTTATACAAAGGGACACCCTTGGGCTTGTGCGTAACCAACCATCATTGTCACTGGATGGTCACCAGTCTGGTCCGTGCAACCAACATGACAGAACTGAAGTGCTCTTGAGCAAGACAGCTACCCTAAACTGCTCCCTGGGCACCATGGATGGGGCTGTCGAGCTGCCCCCTGGTCTGGGCAAGTGTGTTCACTAGTGTGGGTTTCACTGCATGGATGAGTTAAATGTGGAGGTCAGATTCCTTTGTGTACAGCACAGTAGACCAATCACTTAACTTTCACTTTTACTATAGAATAAAAGTTATCAGTCAAAAGATTGTTGTAATTATTTGCTGTGACACTTCATTCAAAGGGGGGCAAGTGGAGCCAAACTATGCAGCTAAATGAATAAATAAACACCCCCAAAGCATAACAGTAGCCACAGGCTTCCTTTAATTCGTCTCCGTCTCCACCCTCAATATCCTTCACACCATTCTGTTCTGTATATTTCTTAGCATTACATGTCTCATTGACGCGGGTCATCTCTATGGGATTCAAATCTCACTGGAAATCAACGCAACTGTTAAATCTGCCCAGCGTATTTTATCTGGATCGCAATGATTAATAAAGTAAACATGTTTTTGAGAGCAGATCATTTCATGCTTAGATGGTGTGTGTGTTCAGGGGTGACCAAATTGGCAAAATCGAACAGTGACTCAAATAACTGTTATTGTCTCATATTTACAAAAGAGGCCAGACATTTTTTTTTATTGTCTGAAATGTAATAACACCAAAAAGCCAGGTCTTTTTACAAGTGCCTGGAAAAGATTTCTTAACCACATAATTCCAACCAAAAAAGCAAATCTAGCCAGAAGAATCAGGTTACCTCCAACATGAACTCTATCTATCTAAATGATGGGTTCTCTAGAAAGTCTGTGAAGAATTTAAAAAACATTTGATTGGACCAAATCTGGTCCCAGTTTAAGCACCTCTGCTTACAGAACGTGTGCAGCGAGCCGTGAGTGCTGGCATGCGTTCTGGATTTGGTGTAAGTGCGTTTGAAAGTCCTGGAGCAGACACAAAGACGGGACGAGGCAGGGTCCACGGACGCCACAACACCAGCGCGGCCTCATTGTTTTCTGCTCTTTTCATCTCCCCTCGTTCTGTCCAAATATTTGGAGGAACGCTCGGAATAACATGGAGGTACTGAGAAAGTCAGCCTTGTATATTGTTGAAAGGAACTCTGGCAGCGCAACTTTCCTTCAAAGTCCTTTTTTTGTCTTATTATGTTTTGAGGTTTCTTTTTTCATGCACGGTATGTTTTGAGATGCGGAACAATATGGAGGATATCTTATTGTTCCAGGATTTAGGTTGTAGATAGGGGGTGGTAGACTCATTTATTTTTCATGCCTTCTTGAGAACCAAACACATGGAGCAGAAGAGAAGGTTACATAATAGCAACAAATAATTACGTTCCATGACTCACGTTGTAGGACAAAGCAGACAAGAGGCAAGCTGAGGTTCAACCTAAATTACTAAATGTTTACTTGTCCTAAATCAGGGTCATCAAATGACAGAACCAGGAAAGCATTTCAGACCTGAACCGAATAAACTAAAAAAAACTGGCACAGATTGGTAGTGGGTCAATAATGGTGTGCGATATGACCAGAATTTCATATCCCGATATAGATAGATAGATAGATTTTTGGTGATTTTTGGGTGGTGATGAGCAGGTAGAAGGAGGATCTATAGTGTTCCAAGAGGACAATACGCAAGAGGACAATCTTACACATCTGGGGACGACAAAAATGACAATCAAGACTCAAGACTTTTATAAACAACCTTTATAAAATTGTTTATTAACAAATTAATTCAATTTAATTCAATTTGTATAGTGCTTTTAACAATGGACATTGTCCCAAAGCAGCTTTACAGAAATAACAGAACAGATTATACATTTATTTATACACAAAATTATTATTATAATTAACGTATTGATTAATAAGTAATTTAGTGTTTACTATTTCTCTTCCTCTTCCTCCTCTTGTTGTTAGTGTTATACACCATCTTCAGGCTTTCAGGTTTGTGACCAGCTTCTCTAGCCTTGAGTAGTGCTCCGTTTCTTCCACCTTGGAGTGCACGAGCTCAGGAACAAAGTTGTTTGCGGTTTGCACAAATGGTGATCTGATTGGCCTGCTCCAGCTGGAGTTTTTCTACCAGCGGTAACAGGTGATTGTGCGCCATCCTGATCTGATAGCCGGACTTAGTGGACTCCAGGATGTATATGGTCAGCTGCTTTCCACCTAGTGGATATGTGGGTACAGCTGTAGTCTCCTGGTCCTGTTGCAGTTCACAGATGTTGCAGGTGTAGAAGCTGCTTCATTTGGAGATGAACCTACAACCGTATTTATAGCTGGAACAGGGAGCTTTCCACAACTGGTTCTGTGTCGCCAGCTGGGACGCTCTCCTCTGAGGGTATCATGCTGACCACTGGGACGCTTCCTTCAGCAGGTGTTTCTTCTTCCATCGGGAGACTTTCCACAGCAGGGATGCTTGCCACTGTTGCACATTTTTCCACTGATGACACAGAGTCTGCCACTGAAGCAGTATCTGCAGCTGGTGCAGTGATGTAAATTATGTACATTTTTGAAAGTATGTAAATTTTTCACTTGTACATTCCATCTGACTGCTCTGTGGTGTCATGGCATCACTGGTCTGATGATGCACCACCTCAGGCTTATACTGAGGCTGGAGGATCTGCACAATGGTCTGGTACAGATCCGGGTGAGTCTCAACCATCTGACAGGGTGTGTAGGCAGGCCAGTTTTCTGGAATGGTGTTTGAAACAGAGCCAGGAGGTGGCACAGGGTGGCAGATGTCTGGCTGTGTGCTCGCCATACTCTCTCTGGTATGCTCTGAATGGCGAAAGAAGCCTGGCGTTCATCCCTGCGGGTTGCCACACTGGCATACACAGGCTTCCCACCCCACATCTGTCTCTCAGTTTTGGTGAACGTTCAGTCGACACACACCTGCTTGCTGAACAGCACTTTTCTCTTCATGTAGGGCACAGCCCACTGTGTGTCTTCGTGTCACACAAACCTAGTAAAGCCGAAGCCTTTGGATTTCCCCTCCTCCACGTTTTTGTCCAGGGTTTTTACATATACTTTTGTGAATGGTTGAAAATGGAAACCCGCTCAGCCTTGTGCTGCTTGCGGTTCTTGAAGGGCTCGATGGACACTTTACGTTCGTTCAGGAGCCTTCCATTTGGCGTCTTCATCACCCTTTCAGCTGCCTCTGCAGACTCAAAATTAATGTATCTGTAGCCTTTTGACTCAATAACCTGGCAGGACAGGATCATCTTGAATCCTGAGAGTGAAAGTTTGAGAGAAAGGCTGAGAGAAAGGCTGAGAGAAAGGCTGAGAGAAATGATGGTTGCTTGTCTCACAGTTTGAGCAGTCAACTGTGTTTCTCACCTCCAGCGTTTGTGTGTGTGTGTGATTACGGGTTGGGGCTGTGAGCAGTGAGAGTGTGAATGTGGGTGGGGGCATATTTAAAAACTTCAAATATCGATATAAACGATTTAGTCTCATTCCATATCTTGCGCTGTTTATATTTCAATATATTTTAATATATCGATATACTGCCCAGCCCTAACATGCATTCATGTCCTGCATTCATTCTGATAGGTTTGGGCCTCTTCCAAAAGGACAATGCTCCATGACACACATCAAGAGTCACCAGTTTAAGGCCAGAGAAACACGCATCCTAGTCTAATGCTTTTTGACCATTCCCATCTAAGTCCAAGTCAATGTTATCAAATACATCTGGAATGCCATGCAACGCGCTCCTACACCTCAGAATACAAAAAGAAATTGTGGACCGTTCTGCAAGAAGTATGATGTTCATTGCCTTCTTAATATTTCCGCAGGCTTGTGGAGTCTGTGCCATGTGGCGGACCTACCAAGCATTAGACTGGGTTACCAGTTTCTCTGGTACGTCAGTGTATATCCTCTATTAGGTTATTATCCAATTGCATACTGTTTTGTTCAATATTTAGCTGAAAGCACCTCATTACACCAGAACCTAGCTAGAGAGATATAGAGATATTGCTAGAAAGATATTGCTTTTTCATTTTATTTATCTTCTCTGGTCCAACAATATGGCTTGATTTGTTTTTTTAAGGCACTGATTAAATTTTTACAGACAGAATAGTATGTGATGTTTATATATCCTTGCACCACATTCAAACTAGAATTTGAACTAGACTGCATGAAGTGCATGAAGGAAGAGAGCATTGTTTATAATGTGATCAATAAGAGCCACGGAGTAGTTTGCAAGCAGGCAGCAGAGCGCTTTCTTTTTTGCCAAGTGTTTGAAGAGCCATTCTATAGGATGTTGGATTGATTAGGCCCTGAGGCAATCCCATGGTACAGCTCTGTCACTGTTCCTGTATGACTGACAGCTCTAATGATGTGTGCAGTCACCAGGCAAAGAAGCGGCAGAGCTGCCAGAAGTTCAATCGGCCAAAACAAAGTCCAAAGTGTCGTCTGTTCCTGCCGAGACCCGAGGTAAGTGGGAGTCTCTCAGGGATGCATAGACCATTTGATGCCTTTAGGCATCCCTTATTCAACTTTTGGCCTTAGAATATAAAGGGTTTGATTGACAGCTCAGGCTGATCTCTGTCAGAAACTGAGAGGCTGGTTTAAGTCAAGCACTATGCTTTAACTATTATTCAATAGTGATTTCAATTATTCTGGATGTCTTACCTACTCCTACCAGCATTCTTCAACTCCCATGTCTGGGGCATTTTGTTTTTCATGCAACCTATGTATCCATTTTTAAAAGAGCCATTCTCTCTCTTTCTCTCTCTCTCGCTCTCTGTGTTGGATGATGGGGGGATGAAGAGCAGTGAAACCTCTAAAGGCTCATCATCACTTTGTTCTATTATTCACCAGCTCGGGCTTCAGAACTCACTCAGGCCTTGCTCCGCTAACAGTAGGGAAGAGAGAGAGAAAGAGAGAAAGAGGGAGAGAGAGAGGGGGAGGGGGTCAGATTGCAGACAGACAACAATTGAAATAAAAATCATAACAACACTGCTCACAAAATACTTGTGTTCACAAAATAAACATATCCACCATGAATGAAAAGGTGATTTGCACCTATCACACTAGATTTGGCTTGACATGGTGGACAGAGTTCAAAAATACATGAATAGCAAGATTTTGTCTTAAATTGTATGACATAAGCAAAGCTTTATATTTGGTAGTACATTTTGTAGTACACAAACACATAGGCCAACTTAAGTAATACACATTAGTTTCACATACTCAAAAAAAAAAACAAGTGAAAGTGAAATGATTGACCTACTTTGCTTGCACACACATTTAACACATCTGTGTTCACATGCAGTGAAACACACTTGCCCAGAGTGTTGGGCTGCTCCTGACCAAAGTGCCTGGGGAGCAGCTGAGGGTTAGGTGCTTTGCTTCATGCCTTGTCGGTACAGGGGATGGAACTGGTCACCAGACCAGTTCCCTAACCTTGAGCCACAGCTACCCCCAATAAAATGCTGTAAAACTGTTGTATGTTGTTTAAATAGGGATAAAATTTAAAATGGGACTATAATATGATTTACTGCAAGAGGTTTGTCATTTGACATTTATGGAAGTCCAGTGTCAGTGCTTTTAAATGAAAATCATGGGTGGTACTTCAGCATAGAGGACATTTTGAGAGGACAGTGTTTTTTTTTTGTTTTTTTTTATCTAAACGTCAAGATTAAAAGAAAAAATTTGGTTGGTGAGGAAAGATATAATCATTTGCAAATTATTGTATAAAAGGAACACATTGAAACGTGTTCATATTGGAAAATGACTTTGGGTTTGTGAAATGAAAGTGAAGTATTTGACCTACTGTGCTTGCACACACAGAGGAATTTAACCCATCGATGCAGTGAAACACACATAAACACACTAGTGTACACATATACACACTTGTCCAGAGGGGTGGGCAACCCTGTCCATGGTGCCCAGAAAGCAGTTTGGGTACTTTTCCATAGGCTTATGGTTAAGGAACCAGTCAAATCCTAGCACCAACAAGACAAGACTAACCACCCAACCTTCAACTGCTCCCCAGGCACCATGGACAGGGTTGCCCACCACTCTGGCAACGTAGGTTCAATGCCCCCAGCTGTGTGTGTTTCACTGCACTAGTGGGTTAAATGCAGATGTCTCTGTCCTCTGTGTGTACAGGCCAAGTAAGCCAATGAGTCACTTCACTTCACTTGCTCAAGGGCACTTAAGCTGTGTCTGGTCGGTTGTAAGGATGGAACTGGCAACCTTCTGGTCAGAAGGCTGGTTCCTTAACCACAAACCCACAGTAACTTGACATACAAATGTTAATTATTTTTCTATAACAGCTTGTCTCATCATGTTTAATTCTTTATCCAATCAACATTAATTACATTCAGTGACTTTATTCACTAGTTGCTACAATGTTGTTGTGCTGTAAAAATAAGCATATAAAATATCACAGCTGTGTCAAAGAACTTTTAAGTATTTATAGCTGTATGTTGTTTACTGAATGATCCCACTTATTTTCCTTCTCTTTTTTTTTACAGCACTCACTGGTACCAAATTTGTAGGTTAAATGCAAGCATGTTTGCTTTTACTTTGTATTTTTTTTCCCTTCCCACAGGCATTTTAGCAGAACTTTGGTGATAAGGACCAGATGAGAGTTTAGCACAAACAGTACTGGATGCTTTGATGTGCTCTTAGATTAAGTTAAATCTACAGATGCCTACAGAAATCCTTTCATACCTATAGAAGCAAAAGTACACACACACACACACACACACACACAAACACACACACACACAAACTGACTGTTCTGGGGCTCTCCCTGAGGTGCGCAAAACAGGAATCATGAAAGGACATGTTTGTGTAGGACTGTGGCACCTCGAGATTTGTACACTGCTTGTAGACAGCTTCTGATGAAGCGTTCTCCAAAGACCAGCAAGGAAAAGTTGGGCTTCAGAAACATATTACGCCACTTACGTAACTGGACTTCAGCACAGACGAAACTTGAAGCTGTTACTGCTTTGAATTGCTCATGTTTAAAACTGATGTATGAAACTCTTGAGAGCAAAGTCGAGGTTATCCAATCAGCCAAAAACAAGTTTAATCTAAAGTTTCTACAGGAAGTAACTGAAGTTCTGAACTGAATTGCAAACTAAGTGCAAAGCAACCAAACATAAGTCTGGTTTTTATATTGAGTTTACAAAGTCCACAACCTGGAACTGAACTGGAGTGATGAACCTTGTTCTGTTTCTCCTAAAGTGTTTCACTCAGTTGGTGTTTTGATGATGGTGGTGGAGATGCTATCTAACACTTTAAAATCTTTCATTGGTGTTCACCTGGGTTAAGATCTGAGGAGTGTGAAGGATGATTTATCTCATTTTTATTTTCATCAAACTATTCAGTGAATATGTTTATGCTCTATGGATGTGGGTGGAGTAATCCTGGAAAAGATCAGGCCCATTGTTATAGGATAAAAGTGATCAGTCTGAAGAAAGTCGTATTGGGTTGCAGTGGCACTTTATTATAAGTGGAGGCAAAGCTTAATCAAAGCATCACGTTAACTTTGTGCAGAAAATCTTTAAGCTGGTTTTTATTACTGCATTTGTGAAACTGCCTGTATGTGAAATAAATACATACAGGCAGACTAGTGTGCATATATATATATATATATATATATATATATTTTATTTTATTTTTTTTTATTGTATGATCCATCTGTATTATCTGTATGATCCATCTCTATTTAATCCAGTTGTGGAGGCAAGTAAGTGGGTAAACAAACTCTGCAGATATTTACTGTGAAATGAACAACCTGAGCTTAAGAAACCGGAAAATTGTGCCAAAATGAACTTGTGCCTATAATAACTCACATAATATATCATTTTGGTCAGTAAAAGAAAGAAACATTAACGCAAACGCATACATTTACTTACTTTTTTTCTATGCATCCTGTAATGTTATCATTTTTTTCTTTAGATTTATACAGGTCTAGTTTTCTCAGATCTATTAAAAGAACAAAATGTACCCTAAGTTTAAGAACTTGGATCCAGGCTATTATTATGTATATTTAAATAAATTTAAACTATCTGTATAGTTAGAAAGAAAATCCAAGATGCGGGATGACCCCCCCAAAATCTACCTCTCCCATCTACCTCACCCAAATCCACTTATCGTTGACCAAATCTCACACAAAACAATTATAGGAAAATAAAATATTTATTATTGTCATTTATTATAGGACAGGAAAAACAGAAGGACATGATATTAGCTGTTACAGAAAATTTAATCTTAGAAATAAAAATATGATGAACAGAATGTTACTGACCTCTTCTGGAATACAGAGGAAATTAAACTGTATGTTCAGGGAAATTCCCCCTGTTAAATAAAATTACAGTCTCTGTGTACTGTCTCAAATAGAGGAAAGTGGTTATGTGTCACCAGTACAATTTAATAGTTCTGATGGGAAGGAAAACATTACAATTACTGTATTTCTAGTATTATGCTTTTAATGTGTGTGTGAATGTGTGTGTGTGTGTGTGTGTGTGTGTGTGTGTGTGTGTGTGTAATTTTAACTGTATACAAGAACGGCTTTAGTTAGATTTTCTCTGTTGTTCCATTTTAAAACATTTATTATTAAAATGTCAGTGCTGTAGATTTGATTTACATATTCACATTTTAAAATGTTTATTAATAATCATACAATGATCCATGAGATGTTAATGACTAAGTGCAGAAACAGAAAGAAGATTCCACAAACTGACATATCATTGACCGTTAATATTCCCAGTTGGTTGCTAGCGCTGCCTCCTTATTGGTCTTCATAATAACCGACTGGAATGAATGACAACGACGTACTGATCCTTTTAGTAGGCGTAGGAGGAAGTTTAATGGACCTAGTATGAAGTAATAATCTTCATTATATGGTCTGATCTTGATAGTTGAATATTGGAAAAAGACCAGATGATGGTAATCTAATGTCCAACTTTGTTCAATTCAGAACTGACCAGCTGTTTTTTTCACTCAGAGGTCATGATAAAGGTCACATTTTTAGAGCTCTTTAGGATCTCTGTTGTTTCACCTTGTACCATCTGTCCCTAAAATCTAAAAAATGTTATGTACAGTGACACAGCAAGGTTTTTTTATTATTAGAACTAGGTAACAGTTAAGATCTATGTCAAATTAAGTAAAAAGTCATTATATGGATGCTTAACAGTTCTAAATAGACACCCTAATTGGATCACTTTTCGTTCCCTAAGTTTATATAAATTTGATAAATAACTTATCTATTTTTAATGTTTTCTTTATTCTCTATTATTTATAAAAATGAACATATTTGGGAATACCCCCCAAAAATCTGCATTTGAATTATTCAATTTAGACAATTTCTACTCAATTCATATACAGTAAAAGATGGATTTTTCAAACAAAAATAACTGCCATGGAAAACCTTTTCAGATATTCCTGGTTGTTTTTTGTCCACTTTAATCCATGTTAAACTTGACATTATTTCCTGAAAAAGTTCATGTCCACATTATCTTGTTAACTTTAGTTTTCCATCGCCTCTGTTCACCACGGAACATTTATTTTCCAAAGGACAAAACAAGAAGAAAATAAATAAAGTAGTAAAGAGGAAACAGTCTTGGCTCTGCACACTCCAACAACGTCCAAGTTCATTTTCCCATGCTCAATTAAACAGCGTCTGTCCACACGTTCTCTCCCAGGCTGTGAATTATTTAGAGATGAATTATTAATAAATAATAACTGGGGGCCTGGGGGAGCAGAGGCCTGGTCAATTAAGAGAGGAGAGTGTGAGGAGGAGCAGCAGGGGGTCTGAGCATTAACACACACTGTTCATTAACACTCAGCCATCAGACACAATTACTGCCTCAATACGCTTCAAAACTACAGCCTGTCACTATATCACTCCATTCTACATCCACCCTCACCCCCCCTCCTCTCTGTCTTAGCCTCTGCTCTCTCACTTTGTTACTCTTCTTTCTTTCTTTCTTTATTCAGCTTTGTTTCTCTCTACTACTGCTCCTCATCTCACTCTCTTCCGCTTTTCTTCTCCTTCATATCTTCTTCATATCCACTCTTTTTACTCCCCCTTCCCTCTGTTTCTTTCCTTGTCTCCTCCATTCCTTCTCTCACATCATCCATCTTCCTCTTGTCTTTTGTTTCATCCAAATCCATTTTAATAACCCCCACTTTCTTTTTTTAATTTCTTTCTTTCTTTTTTATTCTTTCTTTCTTTCACTTTCTCTTCTTGCTCCATCACTCTGTACCCCCTATTGTACACTACACTTTTCTATTTCTTTCTTCTCATTTTTTGTATTCTCTGGGCTCTTCCACTCGTTCTCCCACTCACTACTTGCCTTGATCTTCCTCCCTCTCTCTCTCTCTCTCCTCTTTCTTCCCTCCTCCTGTTATTGCCATGTCTCATTCTCATACACACATTGAGATAATTAAAAAGAATTTGACACATAAATCACTGCGCCGCTCTCACAAGGCCTTTGATGTTCGTAATCAATCTGACATAATTATATGTTTCTTAACTAAATCAATGAGTGCAGAAGGATGTTTGGCTCAGTGTGTGTGTGTGTGTGTGTGTCTGTGTTAAATAGGAGGTGCCATATGCTAGCTGCTTTGAAGTGTTTTGCTGGTGATATAATCATTACTATGATTAATGTGGTAAATTACTCACTCTTTGTCACAGTGTTTCATTTTGTACTGTTTATGACATTAATGTAGACCACATTAAAGCTTAAAGGCTGTGGTTCATCACTCCTTTAAGAATTAGCCACTGTGATTAAAATTGGATCTGGCTGCCCTCTTTACCTGCAGTTCGTTAGGTGTTCACGCCTTGCTTCAGTGGTTCAGTAATTACACCTGGTGTCTGCAGATTTGTACCCAGGAGCTGCTGCAGTAACCATAAAGAGTGTCCTGCATTCATTCCAGGATTTGTACTTGTAAATCTTCTGATCTGGTGTCGCACAGAAGAGGATGGGTCAGTTAAATGCAGGTTAGTGAGAGCATCAATGAGAAGCAAGCCAATCATGTCAAAAGCCACACCAAGCTTGAATAAGTGGATGCAGCCCCCAGCATTATGGTGCACGCCACTGCGGCACGTGTAAGATCACAGGGGATGTGAGTCGTTTTGCAACATGTATTTGTTTCTCTCACAGCAACTGACTTTATGTTAAGCTATAACGAATTTTCTGACTGTACATTTGCAATTTTCATATTTGCACTTTTTACACAGTGGTAATTGGTAATCACAGTAAATATCGCCCAAATAAGGATGGGTTCCCTATTAAGTCTTGGTTTCCCTTAAGGATTCTTCCTCTTGTCATATCAGAGAGGTTTCACTCGCTACTGTTGCCTCCAGCTTGCTCATCAAGGATAAAATATATGCAAATGTGAAATCCAGATTTCAAAATTCTGTAAAGCTGCTTTGGGACAATCGTCACTGTCATTAAAGCAATACAACATGAGTGGTTGTGGTATCGTTATAGCAACGGCGTCCAGAGGAATGATACAAAATATCAGCGCGGTTAGAACGCTTCTCAACTCCTCAAGATCAGACTGCGTGAACTAACTGTTGTATAATAAAGCAGTAGAACACAAGAGGGACTGTGTTATTGTGAAATAACCGCACGGCTGTGATGAGGCAGACATGTTCAATCACAACGTTGCTGTTATTTCACACGACGTGATAACACACAACCTTAAGGGTTTTATTGCTTTTATACAACAGTTTAGGAAAGAAATCAAGTATGAAATAAATAAACTGAGTCGTGATTGTAGAGTTTAATATGTTTTAACACTGGCATTTCCTTTCACCAAATTATATAGTTCCTCAACCGGTAGCTCGTTAGAGAAACGTCAGAGAAACGTTTTCCACTCACTCAGTGTTCAGCCTACAGTTTTAATCATTTTTGTTTCATTTTAGGTCATTTTTTCAGGGCATTTACGTCACTTTTTTATAGTTTCGCTACATTAATTCCTATATTATTTTTTATATATTATTAAAAAAACAGCTTTAATGTCTTTTACTGTGCTCTTTATGCCCACTGTTTACTGCAAAGATGAAAACTTTTACACTCATAAAATACAATATATTTTATTTCTGTTTGTGCACAACAAAAAGTTCGAACTTTAAAGTTACTTGAGGGTTTCCTACAGCTTTTTAAGACATCAAAGCATAAAATATCAAATATACTATTTTTTTTTTAGCACTACTGATTCTTCTACATTTTGTTTCCATCAGCAAGCTTAACACGCACACAGCTAATACGTGAGGTTGAGGAGACTGTTTCTGAAAAGGCATGCTTAGTTGCGGCAGTGATTTCTTTGTTTTTTTCCTGTTTAGAAGTTAGAAATTGTGATTTGGTCAAATACAGTATAATCCAACTACACCACTACCAGCAGGCAGCCCAGTGGTATGGTGTGTAATACAAGAAACTGTTAACCAGAGGGGGAAAAAAATCTATCATGTCCATAAAGAGTGAACAGCGCAGCATGATGTAAAGACCACAAGGGGGCACTAAAGAGTTGTGTTTACCTGATTTTCTTCTATTCTTTTTTTGATAAACAAGAAAGCAAGAGCATCCACTGCAAACCGGTTGTTTGGGGATGTTTTCCCACCAACTCTGTGACCTTCAGTATACTGAGATCTCTTTCCTGTATAAAGAGCTTTTCATTATATAAAATTACAAGTCCATTTCAGGGTGGTGAATGCTTATGTAAGCGTGTATATAAGGTTTGTACGCTGTTAAGTTTTAATAAAGCTTATAGGCTCATGGTCAGGAAACCAGCCCTGTAACCAGCAAGTTGACAGTTTGATTTCCCATACCAACAAGACATGACATAAGTGCTCTTGAGCAAGTCACCTAACCCTTAAATGCTACCCGGGCACCATGAATAGAAGCTGCATACTACTTCAGGCATTTATGTTCACTGCCCCTAGTGTGTGTGTTCACTACACAGATGGTTTAAATGTGAAGGTCAAACTCCTCTGTGTGCAAGCACAGTAGGTAAATCACTTTACTTTCACTTACAATAAATCAGATTGTGTCTAAAACCACATTCAGAAGTCTGTGTGATAAAGACTTAACATACGTTCACATTTTTTTCACATCACTTTTTCATGAAATGATATAGTTCTCTTTTTCATGCATTTCAATCACAGGAAATGTTTTCTCATTTTATAGTAAAGAAAAATGAAATAGAGAAAACATCTTTTAAAGTTTTAAACATTTTAAGTTTTTATTCTAATTCTACTGAATCCTGACCTACATACCTCTATATTTAACCTACAGTAAACAGCATCACTGTCGAATTCTACACAGGGATGCACAACACCAGTCTTTGATGGCTGCTCTCCAGCACAGCTTGGAGGTTCCTATACTTAAATACATCTGATTACACTCACCTGATAATCCAGCTTTGCCCTTCAAGACTGGAGTTGTGCACCCCTGCTCTAAGGAATTCAAATCTTAAATCATTCACCTCGTTACCTAAGGTAAAGGGTAAAACTCAGTGCATTTAATGAACCAGAGACTTTTTATTAATTAATTAATATAAATAAATAAATAAACAAATAAATAAATAAACCTGGTCTGGTGGCTAAATTCATATTCATTAAGGTCTGTTAATTAGGTTGTTTT
>JAOVVF010000039.1:23595187-23609413 GCA_028565595.1 Duopalatinus emarginatus | reverse complement strand
CAAAGAGCTTCAGGAGAAGCAGGAGAGAGAGGCCAGAGAGCAAGCGGAAAAGAATAACAAGTATATTGCTATAATCATACAGGTTTTGGGGACTCTCCTTGAAAATTTCATTGTAAAGCAATTACAAAATGCAGGAAAAAATTAAGCAAAATTAATTTGTGTAATTATTTAATAGGGTTAATATGTAATAGGGTCTTTTTTTACTTTTCGACACACAGAAACACAATTTTCTATGCTTCTGCATTGTCTAATTTTCTGTACATTATAAATATAAAGTAGAAAAATAGAGACATAATGGTATATTTTTTAATAAGTTCTGTACCTCTCACAAGAATAAAATGTGTTATATCTCCCTTATGTGTCACAGACACAGGCAATTTAATGCATCCCTGCAATTGAGTGTGCCCAATTGAGTGAATCATATGTAAATCCTGATGTAAATCATTTGAGTCGCATCTGTTAAGCACCAGCCACAGAGGCTGTTTTTCTCCTGGAAAAAAAATACGTCAGTTTACTTTGGTTAAAATAGCTCATACATAAAATAGGACTAACAAATGAGAGTTCATGAAGCGTATTCAAACTGAAAACACTTTGCATTGTTTTGCGAGGCAATGTAAGGCTCTGAAGTAGGACACTGTGTCAGAAATTTACAAAGAGCTTCAGGAAAAACAGGAAAAAGGGAAGGCAGGGGGAAAAAAACAAGTATATTGCCACAATCACACAGGTATAGAGACAGGATGGTGTATTTTGGAATAGGTTCTGTACCTTTTACAAAGATAAATTGTTACATATCACATATGTGCCACAAAAAGGCAAACAATATATCCAAGACAAAATACTAGAGCAGAATCAAAAAAACGTGAGCAAGGGTCAAAAACTGTAGGCAAAGCTGTGGGCTTGGTAAATGCATGCAGGAATACATTTTTCACAGCTAAAAAGAGCATTGAGCAGGGTATATATACAGAAACTGAGGTAGAGAAAATGAGAAAATGTAATTAATGACTACAACAAGTAGGAGGAAAATTCTGGTGACTAGGAGCAGATAGTAAGCAAAGGTTTTTAAAGTGAAAGTGGACAATTTGCCTACTGTGCTTACACATAGAGGAACATGACCTCTGCATTTAACCCATCCATGCAGTGAAACACACACACCAGTGAGCACTAGGGATCAGTGAACACATTTGCCTGGAGAGGGGGGCAGCCCCAAATCACAGCACCCAGAGAGCAGTGGCAGAAGTTAGGTGCCTTGCTCAAAGGCAACTCAGTCATGTCTTGCCCTTTGCAGGGATTGACCTGGGACCCTCCAGTCATGTGACCGGTTCCTTAACCACTAGGCTACGGCTATTTGCAGCTCTGACAATCACAAAAAAAACTGTGTATGTGTTTATCAAGACTATTTAACAGAGATGAAGCCATGTATGTAAGACAGATGATGCTAGTATAAACAAAAAATCCATGATTCAAAAGAAAAACAAAACCACAGTTACACAAAGAACAACTGGAACTGATAATGACTAGGTAGGTTAACTTAACAACAACAGGTGATGGGGTGCAATAGACACCAGATTTTGTCATAAATATTGAGTTAGACAAAGATGAAAGACAAAAAAAAAAGAAAACAGTCTTAGAAATTTTAGGGAAATTATGCCAAAATGGAAATCACACCAAACCAAAAGACGTAGACATCACATAATCCAAATAAGCCAAGATTATAAACTATAGTTATAAACTATATTATAGTTTTAATTTACTATTCAAAGTTCTTGTAATATGTTAGTAGCAAATTAATTCTAAACAACAATGAGGTGTACCACAATGCATGCAGCTGCAGAGCCAGCATCACTATTCCTGTAGATTTAGGCCAGGCTGGTGAATACCTCCCTATGATATAATTGTCGCAATAGTACACTAGATGTCACCAATGCTTAGCGACTTGTGTCCCTTCCATCCTCCTGTAGCCCTGTTTGTTAAGTGCTAGCTTATCACCCTAATGGCCTAGGTTCTAGACCTGACTGGATAATGTCACCCTGATAATAAAAAATAAATAAATAACTGTTGAACACCACTAATTTACAACAGGCCATTCTCTTACTTCCAAGTTGTTGGCTTTTCTAGGGTGTCCTCTTCTCATGTAAACATGGTGGTGCGGTGGGTAGTGCTTTCACCTCACCGCAAGAAGGGCCCAGATTTGATTTTCTGACTGGCCAAGGTTTTTCTGTGTAGATGTTTTCTGTTTTGTATGTTCTCCCTGTGTCTATGCGAGTTTCCTGCTACAATCTGTCCTGCAGTCATGTGAAATGAACACTGGACTAAAGTGCCCCTAGGTGCGAATGTATCTGTTTGTCTGTCTGCCCTGTGATGGACTGGTGACCCAGTAGTAGGATAAGAAGCTTAGATGATGAATGTGTCAGAAAATTCTCATGTAAATGTTTAAGACATAATGTATATATAATGGGTCAGGCCATGTCACAGGGCCACCTCCAGCATGCCAAGACAACATGGACAGTACAGTGGGAGTGAGACTACAACTTCCAGCCGTCACAGCACCAATCAAGACTGACAAGGGACACCTATACAGTACAGTACAGTGTACAATACAGTAATCAACACACCAGGTCTGTATGATTTTACTGTACTGACATTTTACACTAGAGGAAATGGTTAAAATAATGAATCCCTACATCCCTCTCTTAGCTCCTGGTCCACATGACTTTCTGGTTGTGGTTTAGCCTGGAAGGTTTAATTAGAAAGACAAGAAGACTTTTAGGGTATTTGGGATAGACAGTTAAGACACTAGATTACTAGTCAGTAACCAAATTTAAGCCCCAGCACCACCATACTATAAATGTTGGGTCCTTATCATGACTTGGTTGCCATATTATTGTCTTAGCTGCACTCTGCCTGACAACTTCAAAATACACCAGGATATGCAAAATAAAAGAAAAAAATCACTGTGTAGCCTCTTCTTCTGATTGAGTAGATCTTCACTTTCATCCATACCTAGTCTGGGGCAATGCACCATCTCAGTCAACAGGTGGAATCCCTGTTCCATTTTTTTAGGGATTATTGCTGTTTACAAGTTTAGCCTGGACCTATTTTCTAGTAAAAGGGGTTGTATGAAGAAGTTGTTTGCTCTCTTTTCCAATACCCAACGCAGCAATAAGATTTTTTAACTTTTTGCTCAAAACAATGGTGAGATTGTTTCTTCACAGGGACAATAAGGAATATATTTAACAGAAACACTTTTCATATACCATGTATGAATTGGTATATAGTTTACATCAATACCATTCTAGTAAAAAAGGACCTGCTTCTTTGCTAACCAGGATGTTATTATCAGCATTTTAATCACATGGCAGTGACATGTAGACCTGCTGGTTTTACTGAAACCACCTGTTAACTTAAAATAGAATGTTTTGATAAAACTGCAGTAAACTATAAAAACATTGTATTTTAAGTTAACAGGTGGTTTCAGTAAAACCAGCAGGTCTACATGCCACTGCCATGTGATTAAAATGCTGATAATAACATCCTGGTTAGCATTTTAATCTAGGAACCATCTATACAGCAGCACTTGATGATCTTAAAACATGATTTGGAACATATTCTGTCAGTCATTCAGCGATGTATGATGATGTTAATCCATTTACAGATTTATAAACCAGTATAAGAATTTTTACATTCGTTTTAAATGAAAATGAAAAGTTACGGTCTGTCAACTGTGGTTTTACGTAACCCAAGGAATAATGCAGTCTATCTGCAAAATCACAAGGACATAGGTCAGCTTTTCAGCATCTTTCAGTTTGAGAAAAGGTCTTTGAGAAAGAGAAAATGTTTTACAAAAATGAAAGAACGCTGTTTTTGTAACATTATCCGTGTAAAATTTTAAAAAGATTTCCAATTTCTTTTTTCTAACTCATTTAAAACTTCTGTTCTCTCTACCTCATTAACAATTATAAGAATCTATGTTTAAACACAGACTGTGGGAAATAACTACAGTATATCTAGTGTATGTCCTGAGTTATTGGTTTGGATTTGTAACAGCTTGTTGTCATGGTAACGTGTACAGTAAATGTTACTCTACATATGCACGTTATATTGGATCGCATTACTTAGTAGTGTGCATGCAAATGAAGATTTTAATCAGATTGCTGAGTAGAGTGTACATATGAACACCTCAATCTGAATCTGTAATTGAAATTAATTAAACTGGAGAAAATCTTTGCATACCTACTTATACAGATTAGGTAAACATGCCTACTGACAGAGAGTAGTTCAGAGATTTTGGGCAAGAAGGCAGTGTGGGTGGTAAATCATCAATGACAGTAGTGACCCTTGACCTTTTCATATGATCGCTAATTATTCAAAGGATAAGAAAATACCTAAAGATATGTCTCAGACAACGATGAAAGGGAATACCTGGAGGTGATTAGAAACCTAAAGAACTGGTGCCAGGTCATCAATCTCCTCCTCAATATCAGCAATTCGAAAGAGTTGATTGTGGAGTGCAGTAAGAAACAGTAGAGGAGCTACCACTCTGTCCTTATCAATGGAGCAGCAGTGAAAAGACTAGACAGTTTCACTTACCTTGGACTACACATTTCCTAGGACCTATTATGGTCCTGCCGCATTAATACACAAAAAAGGTCCTTCAGTGTCTCTGCCACCTCAGACGTCTAGAGGACTAAGGGACTTGGGACTAAGGATCCTCATGGAAACATCACAGTCTGATTCAGGGACAACACCATGCAGGACAGACCCTCCAGAGGGTGGTATGATCAACTGAACGTATCAGCCGGACCGAGCTCCCTGACCTGCAAACCATCTCTGAGAAATGCTTGTGCACCTTGAAGGCGAACACAGACAGAATGAGGAGGAGCTTCTTCCCAGAAATCACCTGGGCCCTGAATGGAGACAGGGACTCCCATCACTAGAGTATAAAACTAGACACGATCCATACACAGACTCTCTGACAGACTTTTACACCACCACCCTCTCTCACACACATGAAATCAGCAATAGCTTGACTGGCAACAACCGCTATGGACAACTTTATTGGTTGTACACCTCCACTGTATTTTGCACATAAGGGCCCCTGCACACATTAAACATTGCATTATATTTTGCACATATAGACCCCTGCAAACTTTGCACAGGAAGACATTTTGCCACCCATTTTGCGTTTATAAATATTTTCCAAATATTTAAAAAAAAATTTCTAATTATTCTTATTATGTGTATTTTTGTTTATATTTGTATAACTACATTTTATTTTATTTTATTTTATTTTATTTTATTGTATTTTATTTCATTTTATAGTTACTCATGTGGACAGTCAGTCAAAAGCATTTCACTATAGTTGTACCATGTATGACTGTGTCTATGACAAATAAAACTTTGAACATTAAAAGAATGTTGAAGGAAGTTGGATTGTGTTACAGGGGACTTCCCCAGAACAGACAGGAGTCTTACAAATGTTACATGCATAAAAGGAGGAGCAGCATTTTTGTGTTTGTGATTGGGCGGTGAAAATTTCAGGATGATATATGAAGGTTTTGATAGTGAGACTAAAACTAAGAACATGACAGGAATCTTAGTACAATCACAGGACAAGTGAGAGGACTAACTTCAGCACAAAGAAAAACTTAACATAGGTGCTAAAAGTAGTACATTGGATACTGAGGAAGGTATGTCCACTTAATGCCTTTTACTATTTAAAATTTCCTGGAAATAAATGAAGACGTAATGGTGTACTTATATTTTAACAGTGAAGATGGAGCAGGAGAACACTAGTGAAGTCAGAATCATGCTTGTGGGAAGCAATGGTGTGGGAAAGAGTGCTTCAGGAAACACTATCCTGAGAAAAGAAGCATTCAGATCGGATGTGTCTGTCTCATCTGTGACCTCAGACTGTGTTAAAGTCAAGGCAAAAATAAATGGCAGAACAATTGCAGTGATAGACACACCAGCGATTTTTGAAACCTCATTTACAAATCAAGAAGCTGAGGAAAAGATCAAAAGATGTGTATCCTTGTGTGCACCGGGGCCTCATGTGATTTTGGTGGTTCTCCAACTGGGAAGATTCACAAAAGGAGAGAAAGACATAGTGGAGGTAATCAAAAAGCTCTTTGGTGAAGATTGCACAGGGTACATCATGGTGCTCTTCACACAAGGAGACAAGTTAAAGAAAAGCAAGAAGACTATTAAAGAATATGTTCATGAATGTCCTGACCTGGAGAAATTTGTGCAAACTACCAGTGGAAGATACTGTGTATTCAACAACGAGGTCGATGATCAAACACAGGTTCAGGGACTGCTTGAACACATAGATCAGCTGATTATGATAAATGGTGGAAATCACTACACAAATATAATGATTCAGATGGCTGAAACCGCAATTGAACAGGAAGAGCTAAAATTTAAAAATGAAATGGATAAAGAGCAAGCAAGAGAAAAGGCTGAAAGAAGCAATGCATATCTAAGAAACGGTCGTGTTGAATTGCCAATTTTACCAGTTTGTAATGGACCTTGCGTAATACTGTAATTAATAAGCACTGACTAAATCTGAGATGACACAAATGTATCAGTGACAGGGTGTATTGACTTTAACATACAAGCATGGCTTTTAATATCTATTATTATAGGAGGATATATAAATGAGAGGTTTTAGGGTATCTTCCTTCTTGATTGAATCTTATATATTGGGGTTGAGAAAAGGAATTTTGTTATGGTAAATTTGATTTACAAGTTCTGAGAATTAGAAATCTTAGTTTTCTCTATACCAGACGGTCCTCCACTGCTGAGTGAATCATATGTCAGTCCTGATGTACAGTAAGTCATATACAGCCCTAGGCATTTGAGTCACACTTGCAACATGAGGAAGAAGAGACGTTATGTAATTTGTTGTTGTTTTGTTGTTTTTTTTTTTTGTTTTGTGAAATACTTTCAAACATAATAAACAAAAGCAAACATTGGAAAGTAGAAAACCTAACTTAAACAAATTTCCTGCGCAGTATCACATGTAGGTCCTGTTGTGTGTGTGAGCTGTGTATGAGTTTTAGTTCTGGTCTGGACATCTAATATAGTTATGCAATCAGCAGAGGTGACGGGGATATTTGTTATTTGTTATATTCACTGTCAAAACAATAAAACAAATCCTGAAGTGAAACATTTCTGTTTCTTTTCTCTATAGTTCCAAATGACATACATTTTATCCAGGGGCATGAGTAGAAAGAACAGGGTGAAAGAACAGGGTGCTATACTTTGACTAGGAGGGTCTCGAGGTAAGTCCACTAGGAGAGTTTTTATTGGCCCAAAAAGTTTTTATGCATTATGCAATTATGCAAGTGGCAGAAAATTAAAAATATATAACTATTTGGACAAATTGAATGACTTAACTACTATATCTACTTTACTAGATATAGTATATATATATAGATATAGTACTATACTATATCAACTTCCATCCACTAACAAGAGGTACAGATCAAGCAAAAATACATGTAATGTTATTTGCAGTAGCACATCCTTATACACTACTCAAATACTGAGAGTATAGATGGATACAATTAAATGTGCATCTGATTTCTAGTTGTATGCATGTTTCATAAACTGGGTTATTTTTACTGATTTATACTGATCTTTTTAAGGCAATGTCAGATATGGCAGCAGAAAAATAGTTTTTCAGTTCTTTTTTTTTTTTTTTTTTTTTTTTTTTTTTTGCAAATTGTTCTTTCTGGATTTTATGACTGTACGTGACTCATTTTGGTTAATTAATTGTCATAACTACAATGGCGTATTAGGGCCACTGTTCTAAAAAGTTATACTTTGTAGATTGTAATATTTTGAGATTAAAAGTCGAGCAGTGTGATTTTTTCAAAATACAGTCGTAGTCTGAAGAGAGAGTTTGTCAAGTCTGTCTGCACACATTTGGTAATTATTTGCTTTCTACTACTGGGTGTTTCTCTATCCCTAGTTTGTCAACTCTTTCTATTACTATCCATCATCTTTTCTTATGTTATGTAACTTTCAAAAACTAATATTAGACTTATTACTGTAGCCATTAAAACAATAATTTTTGTGTTGAAAGGTCAGTCGCCTTTGGGGGACAACGGCACCTTATAGACATCGACTCACTTCATACACAGACACATTCTTTCTCACATATATCATGACATGACTATTTTAGTAAAAGATTTTACATCAACCATTCAAGCCTAGTTTCAAGTTTTAGGGACAATACGGGTTAGCAGTGCTTTGCCCAGGCCCTAATGTGTCAAATTTCATTACCTTGTGAATATAGACAAATAGCACGGGTGAATAAGTGAAAATTATTATTATCATTATTATTATTATTTTCATTTTATTTATAAAACATATTATGCTACTGTATTTCAGAAACTATTTCAGCTAAGGCAGTTTTCAGTTGTTCAGCCTTTAGGATTTTGTGGAAGAGTGCAGCAGGAAACAGCATCCTGGGTGTGAAGAGTTTTACTCAAACGTCAGCTCAGCTAATGGCATTATTGCACATGGGCACGTTTTATTGTGTAGATTTGTCATTCTGTGTAGCACCTTGGTCTTGGAAGTGTGTGGTTTCTTTTCACTGTGTACTGTACACTACCTATATGGTTGAAATGACAGTAACAAACACTTGACTTGACAGGGAAGGTCTACTGGGTGTAACCATAGTGGTCACTCCAGGTCTTTTCAACCATCTCAGATACAGAGATGCAGCCAGAAATGGAGAAAGCTCAGGCCCTCCGCCATCCAGGACTGTAAGATGTCAAACTATAATCATATCTTAATCATATAAGTGTCCTGAAAAGACATTATATCTCTGGTGTCACTGTTACCGTTTCTCTCGCCATTATGTATAGGTTCTACATTAAGTAAGTATACATTTTCCTGGACAGGAGTGAGGATCAAACAGGGGATCATAGATTGGTGCCAAAGTTACCCCCTAGAAATTTGCCCACTAGAAAATGACCCCTAGAAAATCAGTGAATCTATGCAACATTACTTCCCAGAGGTTCTTAAAAGATACACACAGCCAGTTTTGTATATGCTGTTATAATGCAGCCAGCCAGTCGATATTTTAATGTTGAAAACAGTTTAATAAATAACATAAATCATCAACATTTATTAAAGCTACCTTTCCCCAGAACTGATGCCGATGATCACTGTGCTAAGTGCTTTTCCTGGGGAAGAAGCTAACCTTTACACAGTAAATACACACTTAGGAATCAAATGTAATTCAGCCTTTACATCCATCATGTCAATCACAAGCTTCTGTTATTAAACAAGAGATAAAAATTATAACTAAACTGTACAAACTCTGTAGTGTCAGTAGTAGATTGGGGTCAGATTAACACGGTCTTTACAAAATAGGTTTGTTCTAATCAACTTTTGACCAGCAACTGGAACTTGGGATTGAATTTCGTCTTGCATTTAAAATTTCAGCTGGGTTTAAGAACAGCATTTGTTTTTCCACTTAACCATCTCGTTTTCAAACAAAGCTTTCGGGTTAGATATGAAAAATGAAAACAGCCTCTACACTATGCAGAGAAACACCATGTTAGTTTATAGTGTAGTGTTTTGCACATGCACAGGCTTTCAGCACTCATATCATGGGTGGGTGGACTTGCACAAGCTTGAATGAACTGTTTTGATGGACTTGTGAGGTTAAGTTTAAAATCATGCTGTTATATCAGTGAACCAGAACACACAGGACATGTTTTTTCTAAAACCTTTCCTTGTAAACATGACAAACCATTCATCAGTATTGATTATAGCTGTGTCCCAATTCAAGGGCTGCATCCTCTGAACAATGCTGTCTATATGGTCCACAAAGGCTTATCCTTCAGCATAATGCATAGTCCACGGTGAAGGCTGAACCAAATTTAATTTAACACCGCTGTTTCTGCTCCCACCTTGACCCCACAATATGCCGCTGAAATTCCTTAAAGATGGAGCCAGAAATACCTACTTTAATTTTTTTATTATTATTATTTATTAAAGCGGAAACAGACTTGGTTTTTCCCTCCACAGTTTTATAAACTGTCTGTTCCTTGCTACCTAAAATTAAATGTTAGCGCAAAGTTTGCCTTTCAACAATTGCATTGTTATCTAGTTTTCAAGTTTAAACCCAATAAAAGTGTCAGTCATATTCTTGTCCTCTTTGTCAGTCAGGGTCTTGGTCTTCGGAGTGCACCCGGAATCATTGCACAAAAGGCAGGAATACACCCTGGATAGGGCACCAATCCATCACAGGGTACCACACACACACACACACACACACACACAAATTCACTCACACAGTAAAACCTAAGGCAATTTAACACATCCAATGCGTCTACCATGTGTTTCTCCAGAGGTGAGAAAAAAAAAAACAGAGCACCCGGCAAAAAACCCACAAGGACATGGGGACAACACACCAAACCCCTCACAGACAGAGACCAGAGTGAGGATCAAACCTACAACCCCAGATCTCTGGAGCCACCATGCCGCCAATGAAGTATATTGTACTCCACTGATGCTTAATATTCTTGAGCCATCGTCTGAATTCAATGAATCTTAAAATACGTTGGCTGGAGAAGGATTTACCTGTCTGACCTTTCATTGCCATGGAAAAAAGGGTGCATTTCTTAACTGTATATAAAGGAGATGTTGAAATAGGACAGCCTAGTTGCTTTGCTAACACGCAAACGGTCTTCCATTGCAGCCCCCTTGAAAGATGCAGCCTCTTAATTAGGACACAGCTTATGACTCATACTGACAGTTTCAATCACAACCCTGCATGTAATCTTTTTTTTTTTTTCTAGTGAGAATAATCCCTCCTGTGTGATCTGGTTTTGCAATCTGTAAATACACATACACATTACAGTACTTTAACAAGCAGCGAAAAACCTGACCAGCAAGGATCCTCTGTGTCACTAGAGGGTGACAGTAAAAATGACAGACTTTACAAGACAAAGCGTACCCATGTTTCTATCAGATTAAAAACGGTGCATTCTCCATTAAAAAAAAGAAGGGAACAGTATGTACAGCTTTGCTAATCAGTGCTGACTTATTGCACACGTTGCTTCTAGACATATAAACATGTTTTAGACTTTCTCCAAACACACACACACACACACACACACACACACACACACACACACTCTCTCTCTCCATACTATATCTTTTAATCATCAGTTGATGAGTGTTTGTTTAGCAATAAAAAGTTGACTCGTCATTACATTCATACGTGGACTCTCTCTTCTCTCTCTCTCTCTCTCTCTCTCTCTCTCTCACTCTCTCTCACTCACACACACACACACAAACACACACACATACAACACAGTCTGTTTACCACAGTGGCTTATGAAGCTGAAGGTCTAATGTGGTTAAAATAGCACCTTCTTCAGGTTCACAAAAAATCCACAGGCAGACTTTCCATACTGTACATATATTTGTGTATCTATAACACTTTACCTTCTCTCTCTCTCTCTCCCTGACACACACACACACACACACACACACACACACCATCTCTTACATCCTCACTGCACATTAGCACTAACAGTTTAACCATAGTGGTTATTGGCATGTGCACTGTGTAGTGTTAGCATTCTAGCAGGCACTCTAACTACGTCTGTGCCTCTGGAAGTGGCAAACCCGGCTCGCATGTCATTGTGGGTGGAGCCAGACCCTTTACTCCTCGACACATCAGTCCGTTGTTTGATCTGCCAGCTGCCATCTCCGCGCCATTAAGATTCCTGTACGGGCGGAGGGGTGGGGTCCGCCGAGGAGGCGGGGCTCCGCGCAGGCACACTGATGGAAAGCTAAAGCCCACCAGGCAACAGCCTGGACAGGAAATGATGTCATCCTGTTCAGGAGGTGGGGCTAGACGGCTGGGAGCACGATGACCTCGATAGCCACTGAGCCGCACCCAAGGCACCCGGCCAACCCCGAGCATGCTGTTGCTATTGTTCAGGCGGGGCAAGGGCGGAAGAGATGGAGGGCCGTTTGAAATTGGTACTGTCCAGCCATTACGCTGAGGGCTAAAGGAAGAAGAGGGTGTATAGGAACTGTGAGGGAGTGGCTTTGCTGGTCTCAGGGCTCCCTCTGCTGCATCAGGGGAGCTATTGCAATCCATGGGTTCATCCTGACAAAGTCCCTCTACCTCTCTGTCTTTTTCCTGCACCTCATCTTCCTCTTCTTCATCCACCCTCTCCAAAGACACCATCTCTAGATCCAGCACCAAACCAGAGTCCTGTCCAATGTCATCCTCATTAACCATTTTCTGCCCCTTCTCTGTCTCTTCTTTTTCCTCATCATTCTCATCCACACTTTCAGTTTCAGATTCATGAAACGAGGTCAAAGTTCGACCCAGTTCAGGAGTGCAGGGTAAGGACCGGCACCGACGAGGTGGGCCTCTGAGCTTCGAGGCTCCACATAGTGGTGGAGAGGACGTAGGCTCGGGGGGTGGTGGCAAAGTGAAGGTCAGGGAGATAAGTGATTTGCTGGGTGTGTCGAAGAGCTTGATGCGGCCGCCGTTCAGGTCATGGCGTAAGGAGAAGGGGTTGAGGCGCACAGGTGTACCCACGCAAGGACTCGAGGCCGGTGGCAACAGGGCAGACTGACTCCGCGCTAGCCGCTGGGTGCCTAACTGGCACAGTGAACTCCGCCTTCTGTAAGGGCTTTCATCAGCAGCAACGGGTTCTGAGGAAATCAATAAGCACTGATGACATGGAGAAATGAACTATACACAACTAACTACTTACTAATCATTATTTAAAGTGATAATATGTCATGGATCAAATGCTTCAGAACATGGTGACAAAAATATCAATCTTCAACTTCAGGCTGCTTTACATCAACGTATTGTTGAATGTTTTCCTATAACAGCATGTCAATAGAACAAATTAGTTTCAGTTACCCCACCAGCAGCATCTCTTTTTACCTCTTGTAAAGTTAATTAGACAAAAACAAACACATCTTGTCAACTGGAATACACCTCAACACGGAAGAATTACTGACACTGGAGACTCCTTCTATAAATGCTAAGTAACATTTCCTTACAGAAACCTTCACAATGTCAATAATTATACACTTTCCTTTGTTAAATTATGCATATTTAAATCCATTATTATATAAATCCTTTAATAAACATAATTTGGATTTCTGTGAAGCTTGTGCTTTATATATGAGCTGTTGGTACAGAAACAATCATTTTTACAATGAGTGGATTCATATAAACCTGTGATTTGCCTTACAGCTGGAACTACTGTCAACACCATTTAACCAATCACATTCAAGAATTCAAAGGTGTAGTGGTATAAATTTAAAATAGATTTTGTATGGGATTGAAGTTTTGTTTTAATAGTTAAATAGCATGTGACTTGCACCAAAATCAAAGCTTTATTATTATCTAAGGATAAAAGGATCCATCACTAATATATATTGGCCTATTTTTTAACCTAAATATGCAACTATTTCTCTAATTTCTCCAATATTTCTCTAACCGATCAATGGTGTAAAGCCCCATTTCTGTATTTCCATCTAGTGTTTTGTCTAGGAAGTGAAGCCTCATGCAAGCCCTCTTGGTCATGGGTCTTTACAGTTTTTAGCTGAAATTCTAGATGAAAATACAGACCCTTTCTCTATTAAGGGAAAATAGTGGGCCTTGTGCATGGCTGAAGAAACCTCATACTGTATTTGGATGTGCAGATGGAAAACGTTTTCATAGGTATGTGACTAAGCAATAATGCTCACTTTTGCACGATTGCTGAAGCCACTTTTGTTTATTATATATGGTAATAAACCAGTTTGACCATATCTTATGGCCTATGTGTCATTGTGCTGTAAGGCGATCAGTGATCAGCTTTGGCTCCCAAAACACTGACTGGCCCATGTTTACTATCAACAGTAAACTAAAGGAAAGGAAAATTATCTATCTAATATGACTGACATTCACTGAACAGGAATCCATCTGCTTTAATAGATCACTGCAACAGACCAGGATGGACATGCTATTCTTAACACATTATCTTGTTTTAAGCCATTGTAGTTTAGTGTCACCTTTTTAAAAGTGTACCTAAAGTGTAACAATACTAAAGTTCTTTTTTTTTTATTAACCATTTTAAAACATATATATTTTGTAGGGCTGTCGAAGTTAACGCAATAATAACGCATTAACGCAATCTCAAATTATCGCGATTAAAAAAAATAGTGCCGTTAACGCAA
>JAOVVF010000039.1:23575510-23586209 GCA_028565595.1 Duopalatinus emarginatus | reverse complement strand
AGGGGGCAGTGAACACACTTGCCCGGAACGGGGGGCAGCCCCAAACCACGGCACCCGGGGAGCAGTTAGGGGAGTTACGTGCCTTGCTCAAGGGCACCTCAGTCGTGTCTTCCCTTGGGTGGGGATCGAACCCGCGACCTTCCGGTCACAAGACCGGTTCCCTAACCACTAGGCCATGATGTGTTATTATTTGAAATCAGTAACTCATAATTTCAAATTTGGATATTTTCTTCCAGGTCTTTACTCATTTTCCTATAACAGCACACCCAGTGTATTTTATTTCTTACTAAATAAACTTGGGTTGTATTGTGTGTATATGTGTTTGTATACCTTGGAAGTGAGGTCTCGGTGGAAAATCCCCTTGCTGTGAAGGTACTGTAGTCCTCGCGCTATGTCCAGAGAGAGTCCCATCCTCACAGCCCAGGATAAATAAATATCACTGTCCAGCAGCTGCTCCAGATTACCCCCATTGATGTACTATTACAATACAAACCAGACAACCTTTTCAACCATTTCTTACTTTAATATTATATTCTGTATTAATTACATGGCACTCCTGTGTCACAGTCGTATAAAATATAAGTCTCACCTCAGTTAGAGCATGAAGCTGTCCCTCATGGACGCACACACCCAAAAACCTGTTAAAACCATTTTAAACAGTGAGCAGAGGACACTACAGGACTAATCAATCATGGAGGAGAAAATAGTGCTTGTCTGGGTTTTGTGTGTGTGCCAGACCTGAGGATGTTGGGATGGCAGAGGCGATTCATTAGCTGCACTTCTCTCAGCATGTTGGCTTTGTTGCTAGCCAGCGTGTTCATCTTCAGAGCCATCACCTGCCCTGTGATACTGTGCTGGACCTGAGACACACAGAGACACACAGCATTGTTTGACAACTCTGAGATCTTGATATTACAAGTGTAAGCAGTATAATACACTGCATTTTATACCTATATGTAATTACATTTACAGTCAAGACGGAAACACGTACAGAGTGAAACATGATTCAGAACAATCCGGTTTGTGCTGGTACAAGATGCAGAATAATACACAAGACGATGGGTTTGGGAGGATATGATGGAAATGGGAATGAATAAAAAAACTGCCCTTTATTTAACTGCCATACCATGGCTACAAACCACTGCAAATCACTGCAACAAATATGCAAAGTAATCAAATTTAATATATATATTGCCAGCATGTATAAGCTGGTGGCTCAATCGAAACTATTTATTCTGAACCTGAGAGTGTGTAGCAAGGACGCTCACCAAGTTAGCAATCCTCTATGTCAACTTCCTTGTCTAGGAGTGGTCTATGCAAACCCTAGCATGAAGTGAAAGTAAAGTGAAAGTGAGCTATTTGCCTACTGTGTTTGCACACAGAGGAATGTGACCTTCGCATTTAACCCTTCCATGCAGTGTAACACACACACCATGTTATTTTGGATCAGACAAGAACAAATCTGTCTTAAACCTGGAGCTGAAGTACCACTGCCAGGCATCTTTTGGTGTTTTCACTTTCTTCAGTGCAGACACGTACCAAACCTAAACTGGGCTGTATTACACTCACTTTAAAAGTGACCTACTTCTATTAATTGACTTAATTTAGGATACCTTTTACACGTAATGCCTTTTAATGACTATTTCTCTCGTACATGCTGCTAATGATGAAACTGATGATGATAAAATTAAGCATGCTTTGGAGTAGGGATGAGTGATATGACAAAAGAATAAGAAATTAGAAACACTACCACAGAACAACAGGAGCATAAATATACACAATCATTACATTTCTCAAAAGAATTTGTTTATATGTTGATAAGAATGACTGTTAATACAGATGTGCTGCTTGGCATGAAATCTAATCTCCTGATATTAGAGTAGGGTGTTAAAGGAATGGGCCCTGGGCCTGGGGTATGATTTACACTTGGCTCCGTATTAAGAATAAAAATGTGTTTGATGCAGATTGTGTTGCAGTATGCTGGCTGGAGTGATGATGAGTGTATTTGACTTATGTTTTCTATGGTTTTTTACCCAGTTTCAGAATGAACTGAAGTGTAATTTATGATTCATGTGTCAGATGTTCTGTATTAATCCAGGGACAGTCAGTTAGCACTAACAACATAACATGACTGTTCTCAAATGTTTAACTATTAACTTTAACTATTAACTAGAGATGTCAGCAGTCAGATTCCTATTAACTGTACTTAGAAGAAAGAGAGTATAAATTTTTTATACTTGCAATATTTTTTTTAAGTATTTAGATTAAAACTTTAAAAAACATGGTGTTGGCGCTGACTGGTTTTAGTATTAGAAAGAAAGTGAGATTGTAGCATCTCTACTGTAAATGCATACAAAAATTCATATCACTCTTTTATTATTGTAAACAATGTAACTGTTAGCAAATCTGTATGCATTGTATAACACTGTAGAATATGCTGCTATTGGATACAAAATAAATTTTGGTGTAATATATGTAACTTCACTTTGCATTAGGCCGCATCATACCACTTCATCACTGATCATCTTGATATAAAAGCACACCCCAACAACACATTCTTACACACAATTCAATAAAAAAACTGACAAGAAATTAGAGGCCGGCCAATAATTCAGCTAGCTGATATTACCGTTGGATATGAGCTAATTGGAAATACATCGGTACTGGCATTTATAATGGGTAATAAATGTGGATGTTGAATTCTTCAACCATTTCTAAACATATTTAGTTCACAAGAAGGGATACTGCAGCTGCAATAATACACTAATATACAATACATTGTTTGTAATTTAAATGTGTTATTTTTATATGTTACTTTGGTGAGAGCTCTTAAATAACTACACATACGTGTTAGCAAAAATTTTTGTTATGTGTTTCAGAAAAAAAAACAATACTGGGTTGATATAATCATCAAATTTTTAAATCCGCGAATATGGAAATCGATATCACAAGTCATATATCAGTTAGGCTCTACAAGAAATAAATGTAACACCAAGTAATGGGTTATACACTACATATTGTGTACCTATGACACCAACAATACACTAAGCATGGCTTTAGAGCCTTGAGGCTAAATTACAAAAGGAAATGTTCATTCTCCAGGACAGAGTGGAAGACAGTAAAGTTCAGTCTTCAAACAATTAGAGCACTATACACAGATTTGCTCGGTTTCTGCTGCAATTGTAGACCGATTGTGCATTATAAAGAATGAGCTACAGGGAGTCAGAGAAAGAAGAGATATTAGTGGCTGCTCAGCACTAATAGGCTTTGTGGATTTCCCATCATCCACCTGACTTGCCATCATGATGACATCACACTGTAACCCTACATGCTCCCTCACAGGCTACTACCCACATACACGCACAAAACCTGATGAGCTCCTGCTTCATTCTGCTGTTTACTGAGAATTTTTCTCTATAGTTGTACTAAATCTTTTCTGTCCTTTTACAGTTATCCTGTTTAAATGTGTACTATAATGTTTGTCACCACTAATTTCTCATAAACACTTAACACCTAAGTTAATAATGATATGTGATAGTACTACATCTATTAGAGAGACAATTCCATACAAACCTCAATAGCACGGTTGGTGCAACATCCAATTTAATGTGCAGACAAATAGCTATTACAAGCTCTGATTTGTATAATGTCCTATTAAAAGCAACACCTTAACAATAGCAAAAAAAAATTTACCACCCTGTAGTGTTACACTTATTTTATTTAATTAGTGTTTGCTGCAGTTTGTTACCAGTTTCACTACAGAGTAGAGCTGGGCAATACAATGAGTTAATATCTATCATGATAAACTATGCTACAATCAATTTTTCTGATATGTTGTTCATTTAGATCATTTTGATTGTTAATTTTGTACCGATCATTAGAATTGTTACATTTTACCCTCTAATGAATATTTACTACTTTTACTAATTTTACTGTTTTTTACTATTTTTACAATTTTTACATTGTTTTTTTACATTTTTTTTATTTAATTTATTCTTTTGAAAGTATCTGGTTTTCTGATTGTAAATAAAAAATTAGGAACAAAATAACATTTAGAAATAGTTAAAAGAAAAAAGAAAAACAATGTCTATTACTGATAGAGAAATACAATAAAATTTAATTGAAAACACTGGCTGAACTGGTGAAACAATTAACTAATCGAAGTTAATTTAACATCTCTGGTATTGATCCAATTTCCAAACACAAGGCCATTTGTGTAGGCAAATGCACGACAGATTCATGGCAGGCAGCACTTCTATACAAGTGCAATAAATATATATGCCTAATAAATCCATGACACTGAAAGTGCACCATTAAACAGTGCGACTGTCAAATGCAAAATGTCACAGCCCAATTAGACACCAACCTCATGGGCTGTAAAATCTGATTTAACACTCCTTTGCTGGAAACATCAATGCAAACAGAAAGAATTATAACCTTGAATATTATTCTGATCAATATTACTTCGGCAGTGTACAGACAAGATGTAAAATCATCAAAATTACTCATCACTCTGTAATTTACACGATCTTACCAAAGCGATTCTGTATAGTTAATTCGATTGTTCACATGTATTTAGTAATAAAGACTAGAAATAATCTTAAAAATAGTAAGTGGCCTATAGTCAATGTACTCTACGTCAAGATTTTAAGCTTTACATCAGTGTCTACAAAGCATTCATCCATTCAGTGATATAACTCCCTGATTAGAATTTTCTATATAATTTTATCCATGTACCTCAAGTGCATTGAAACGTATTCTCCTGCGTCAGCACTGACTCAACCCCACTCGTTTCAAACAGGTATTGTTTGTACACCATTACACAGGAGATTTTCAAACAATGCAAAAGGAAGTGATGAAAAAACGTGTGTTCAAGGTTACCAACATACACTGCACAGGAGCATCATAACATCTACAATAAAGTGCCATAAGTGTGTGTTAATCATTACCGAAGAAGGCGAGGTCAACCGTTCAGGAATGTAAAGCGGTGTGTTTGAATATAACGATAAGAAAGTTACACTAGTAGCGTAGTAATGAACTCTTTCAAATCATTCTTGATTCTGATTGGTCAGAAGGTGTTGACTATAGTTGTGTAACAGCAGCTTTGACAATAGTTTTGGCTGCCTTGCATAGCACAAGTTTTCTATTTTTTTTATTTTTTCATTCTGTATTCTGATATGTGTAGAAGAGACCTATTAACATGGACTTCTAACCTAATAATAACAGATCATTTAAAAAATGTCAAGTTAAATCTATAAGTGTTGAACTGTCTGTAAAATATTTATGTAACATTTATGGAAGGAGTCTTCAGTAAGATTTCAGAAACGTAAGTAAGGCTTCAAAAATGGGAGCTGGCTCTTTTTTCTGCAACAAAGCAATGTACCTTATGGGTTATAGTAGGAAACTAAAGGCTGGTGAGGGAAAAACTTTATAAACACTAACAGAAACCCTACATGATTCACAGACGTTCCACAAAATTAAGCGGTTAAACCAACTATAAAAAGAAAACTCACCTTGAAGACTTCAGAGAAGAAACCAGAGCCAATCTTCTCACAGAAGAAATCATCAATTCGTGCCAGGCTGGACACAGCGCTCCGCAGAGCCCGATAGGATGAAGGCCGTATGCGGTTGGGTCCATGAAGCCCATGCAGAGGCGCCTCCCAGATCTCAGTGCTCGTCTCATCCTGATCCATGATGGATGCAAATGCAGGTTACAATGAAGTCCTGTTCAATAGTTGCCCCATGGCCCGGTGAATATAAATAACGTTGTCGTTGAATCAGTGTCTCAGATTTTTGGGTGATGTCCACACAAGTCCGTATTCCAGAAGAGGAGAATGATGATGTTCAAACTTTTACAAACTATTTAACACAAATCAGAGGATTGTTGTCAGGATTTTTAAATCCCTGATGTGTTTCATTTGCGGGGTATTTCATCTCAAGCCTCTTGTCTTGGGTCTTCTAGTGTGTGTGATCATCCTGGGTTACTGTCCTTTATAAACCTGGTATGTGCAGGATGGTAAGTGTGTAATGAAGTTCTCATTGGCTGAGATTGGTCAAGGCTTCGGAGATAAACACTTGTGCCCCTCCTCTTCTCTCCCTGTCCACGTCTCTGATGCAAATACACCACAGCTGCTGAAATTAGAAATAACAAATAATGTATAATAATTATTATATTATTATTAAAAAGATGACAATCACTGGGGTGTCTTTATACTATCATTTGTCTTAAAGCCAGACTGAGTGAATTTCTGTTCATTTCCTGGTATTTTTTTTTTTAATCCAGTTGTGCTGGGATAAAATTCCCTTATGGTGGTAGATATAATTTACATTAGAGATAATGCAGTTACAGTTTAAGGCTGGATTTGTTGGGATGGCTGATAGTAAAGGGATTAGTGAAGAGGGATTTGGGATCGCTCACAGTAAAGGAATTAGTAAAGATGGATGGATGGATGGATGGATGGATGGATGGATGGATGGACAAAGACATGACTAGATTGATGAATGAATGGGTGGATGGGTGGGTAGGAATGTTTGGACAGGTGCAATGTTGCAAAGTGCATTGCTAGTAGTAGAAAAAAATCTATATAATGCAAAAAACTGCACATTTTTGCAACATTACAGCCAGAATGCACTAAATCATAGCAATTAGTATAAATAAATAAGTAATTAGTTCTTTTAAATCATTAATTGACATAACTGCTTAAACGGATGACAACAGATTTTTCATTTCATTTTTCAATTTGCCTTGAATACAGGGGAGTAAAGCATCAGCATTTAGCATAAACTGGATAACAAACAGATGAAACAAATGTTATAACTCTATTAGTCAATGATATTTAATTAACTGATTAATGTACCCCAGTATTAACCCTATAAAAGTATGGAAACTGTATCCACCTGAATGTGTTATCACTTATCTAGTGCCAATAACTTGAGGTCTGTTTATATTCTGCAGTTCAGGATAAATGCCTTGTACTTGTGTATGTAATTTAATTACAATTTGATGTTAGCTGTTAGTCATTTGAGACAGTTTAACATACTGTATCCAATCTGGCAACCCAACTATTAACCCTACAGACATCTGAAAATTGCAACAACCTAAACATGTCATTACTTATAAAGTGCCACTAACCCAGTGGCCCAGGATCATCTTTTTCTGCTTGTAAATTAAATTTAATTGCAGGTTGATGTTGGTTGGGGATCATTTGCGCCAGTTTATAGTCTGGCAACCTCATTATTAACCCTATAAAAGTCTGAAAACTGTAACCACCTGAACTTATCATTACTTATTTAGTGCCAATAAATGTTAGTCTATTTTAATTCACTGATACAGGATAAATGCCTTGTAATTGTGTATGTAATTTAATTACAGTTAGATGATAGTTGGTTATATGGATGTTGCTCATTTGAGACAGTTTAACATACAGTATCCAATCTGGCAACCCTAGTATTAACCCTATAGAGGTCTGGAAAATGCAACAGAACATATCATTACTTAATAGGTGCCAATAACTTACAGAATTTGTTTTGACCCAGCAGGACAAAATAAATGCTTTGTGAATTTGTGTGTCTATATATAATATTATTTTTGTTTGCAGATTTTTATTCGTTATATGGTTTCAATCTGGCAACCCCAGTCACCCTAACGCAAGGTTACAATGATGTGCAACCGCTCGTTTATTATGAGTAGTAGTACATCTAGCAGGAAAAATGATATCTGAGTTTTGCACATAGATCTCTGTAGTAGTGTGTGTGTCTGTGCGTGAGACAGAGACAGAGACAGAGAGACAGGAGCAGTCTCACCATGCTCCGCTGATTTTTTTAGGAGGATTATTATAGAGAGGGCTCCACTGCGGAAATCCATCTGTCTGAATTAGACAGGACAGATTTGGTCCTAATCAGTAATTATACATTTAATGGCAATATGTGTTATATTTATATCCCTGAAACATTATTTAACATCATGAATATATATTTCTCCTCTATAGAGACGGTGAATTAAAGCATCCTACTGACAGCAGTCCGCCGGTTTTATCATTTTTAACCCTTTTAACCCTGGTTATAGATATATAAACCTTCTCTTACCTGATTTCCACAATATCTCAAACCTGAGACTACAGGAAGTCGTAATTAACCGATGCTGCGCTCGTTAATCCTTCAACCTTGGTTGCGTTTTTCCGCCTCGGCCCGTCTTCGGATCCCCGTCGGCTCGTCTCGGCCACGACCAAATCGCTCCCTAATCCAGCGCTCTGATTGGTCAGGATTCGGGGCGCGCCTGTAAAGGGGCGGGATAAAGGGACGCCGGGGTGGTGCGCATGCGCAGTACGAGCAGCTCTGAGCTCCTGTTCACTTGAGCCTGAATCCTAAGTAAATCCCTAATGCACACGCACTAGGGCTCTACATATAATCTACATGGCAGTATTTCATTACTTAGGGCACTTATATGTATATTTAAGTTCCAAGTCTTTAGTGTAGGTTACTAGATTAATTCTGTAGACAATTTATTTCTGTAATTTCAGTACAGTGATTACTCTTCTGATCACTGTACAGAGGAATTGATCTCCACATTTAACTCATTCGTGCAGACACGTGCAGACACAACACACACAAACACACTAGTGAACACTAGGGGGCAAGGAGCAAACATGCCCAGAGCAGTTGGCGATTAGGTGCCTTGCTCAATGGCACTTTAGTCGAGTCTTGTCGGTTGTGGGGATCAAACCTGGGATGGGTCCTAAGATAGGTTTGATAGGCACAATATAACCACTAAAAGCCCCCCTCTGTGTGTTGTATCTGTGTACATAAAGATTAGTAGTAATTTATACTTGGATTGAACACACTGACGTCAGTTCCTGCCTCCCTCGTCTCTGTTTGTGCACAGCATTATTACAATAGTTAAGATCCAGAGAATCTGCATCAGTGCCAGGAATAAAGACCCACATCAATGCCCACATAAATTCTATTTGGGACCTCTGCAAGCCAGCCCGCATGTGGGCACAATTTACCCACATGGCCAAGGGGGGTTTCTGTGGCTAGCCCACACTCAGCCAGTGTCTGTGTTCTGTGAGAAGCCCACACTTTATTTTTATTTTAAGAAGATTCACTCCAGACAGAAGAATATGCAGTCTCCCACACAATTCACAACAGCCCATGGTTAGGGTTTTGTGTGGGTTTATGTGATGATGGTTTATGTGAAACACACACACACACACACACACACACACACACACACACACGAACACACATAGAAACATACATACATAGAAACCATAAGCTGTCAGACCTCAAACTCTGAGGCTGTGGTGTCTCTGGCACAGAAAGCCATGTGGGGCTGATTGGGATGCCTGGTACATCTCTTACAGGTAAACGCAATGTCTTGCATTCATTTTAATGGGTTTGGTTACTTTCAACAGGACAATGCACCACTGCACATGTCTAGAGGCACCAAACATTCATATTTGTAGCACATCTCACAGCACATTTTTATTTTTCCAGAGACAAACACCGGAGTATCCCAGTTATTTTTTTCTCACTGGACATGAAAGATGGACCAGTAAAAAGCTACCCAAACTGTAAAATGTCCAGAAATGGTCTTCTATCCTAAAGTACCCTCCAAAATTGTCCAGTGATACCCCAACAACCAAATTTAGCATGATGAAATCCATAAGTGCTTCCTTACCCCACACCCGCACACAGAGATGCACACACAAACACATTCCACAGGGGTGTTAAACAATGCCTGTGTGACTTTTAATAGCTGCAATATAACATTGCTGGTTATATACTGTTTTCGGCCATAGATCCACAGCACCTCGTAGTGACCAACACACACATACACACTAGTGAACACTAGGGGGCAGTGAAAACACATGCTCAAACCGGTGGACAACTGCCAATCAACAGGGCCAGTGGAGGAGTTGAGCGTTAGGTGCCTTGCTCAGTGGTACTTCAGTCAAGTCTTAAATAGATTACTACAGTGGGATATCCTCTCATAATGCTGACTTGGCATATGGCTGGATGATAACCTTACTTTTAAAACTGGTTGGTAAATGTAGACAGAAGCTTGGCTATCTGTATTGGAATAAATCCTGTTTCCCATTTATGCAAGAAGAAGAATTGTTGAGGCAACCTTATTATATGTCATAGACTATGGTAATGTAATTTACAGACACACATCTGCCAGTTCCCTCAAATCACTGGATTCAGTGTACCACTCCAAACTATGGTTCATTACTGAAGACCCCTATAACGCTCATGACTACAGACTGTATGAAAATGTTTCTGGCCCTCACTAGCAACACGACAGGAAACACACTGGTTTATTTTTATTATAAAATTCTCCGCAGCCATATGCCAACATATATTACTTTAATGATGTCTATAAATAATGGTAATTATTAGACTCGCTTCAGTGGTTGGATCACCTGTCAGGTACCGAGAGATTTTACTGAACTGTTACAGTGCACCAGAGAGCTGGAACTCACTACAGGAACCTCTGAAGCTGGGGCCACTCAGTTATTTTAAACTTTTTAATTGCTAACTGTTTTAATTAATTCTTCTTATTACTTTTTTTAAAAAATTATAGTTTATTTTAATTTTTTATTTATTTAAGATTTTTCAGATTTCTTATTTGTTATTATTCAGTTTTAATTATTTATATTAGAATAATGATTGTTTTATTATTATTTTAGCCATTTTA
>JAOVVF010000039.1:23385968-23401132 GCA_028565595.1 Duopalatinus emarginatus | reverse complement strand
AAAGTGAAAGCGAACTAGTCTTTTGACCCCTGTGCAGTGGAATTGACCTCTGAATTTAACCCATCTGTTTAATGAAACACACATACACACTAGTGGACACACACTAGGGGCAGTGATCACACGTGTCTGGTGGACAGTTGGGGGTTAGATGCCTTGCTCGAGGGCACTTCAGTCGAGTCTTGACGGCGGTGGGGATCAAACTGGGGATCTTCTGGTGCCAAGGTAGGTTCCTTAACCACAAACCTACTGCTGCCCTAGAACTACATGCTATCTGCCCTCTTCTGCATATATGAACTTATGGATGATTGGCTAGTGTCAGTGTGATTGACAGGGGACAAAGTGTATGCTCCTCCCACCAAAGAGCACAGCCAGAGATGTCTGCAGAGTCGTCTAGATTCTCACTTGTGGACGTCTCCTCTGCATTTAACCTATCTGTGCCGTGAAACACACACACTCAGTAAACACTATGGGGGCAGTAAAAACAGTGAACTTGCCCCAAACCATGACACCCACAGAGCAGTTGGGGGGTTAGATGCCTTGCTCAAGGGCACAGCTGCTCTGGTTTTCCTCCTTTCTACGTGTGAGTATGTGTAAACGTGAGCATTGGGTTTGACTCCGGGCAGCATCCGTGACCCAGTTTTAGGACAGAAGGCTTAGATGATGACTGATTGAGAGCATGTTGGCCAGCTGTGGCTCGAGGTTATGGAACCAGTCTGTGACTGGAAGGTCTCCGGTTTGGTCCCCTGTACTAACAGGACACAACTCAAGTGCCCTTGAGCAAGCTGCCTAACGCTCAACTCCTCCCCAGGAGCTGTGGATAGGGTTGCCCACTGACCCAGGCAATTGCGTTCACTGCCCCCTAGTGTGTGTTTACTATTGTGTTGCACACACTTCAGCTATTAATTGCCTTCTAGCCCTATGGCAAAGCTACAATGCTTAGAAACTCTGTTGCAACGCTACAGCTCGGGCTTAGAACTGTTGCGTTCTACAGACCAGACGTTCCTGTTTAAACTGCCGCCGTAGGGAATCACGACGTAGGGTTTCTAATGGGACATGCGTTCCGTGTTCGGAAACTCAACTTTAATCCATGCAGACACGCTTGATGAAGGCAGCAGATAAATTAAATAAACACGAAACCGGTTTTATTCCGACGTTTATTGTGTTGTGTTGATTGATCGCCGCTGTCACCTAAGAGTGCTCGAGAACGTGTGCTGTAAGGACAGAAGAGATGTGGGATGATGTACAGTGTAAATATGATAAACAGGAACTGAATCCAGGGATAATGCAGATACACAAGTGAAGCTGGTGCCATCATGGGCATGGACGTATTCAAACTGGACAGGAGGAAGACTGGAAAAAGACCAGGTGATCACCAGGAATTTGAGGCTATCCCGGATGGTCACTTCTAGAAAAAGAACTCAATGTGGGAGTCTGCCATTGTAGCCCATCCACCCCGGGGTTTGATGTTTTGTGCGTTCTGTGTTGCTTTTTTTCTCATCACAGTCGTAAAGAGTCATTATACGAGACGCTACTGTATATCCTTCCTGGAGCAGCCGTGGCTCGAATTAAGGGAACCGGCCTTGTGAGTGAAAGTTTGCTGGTTCTATCCTCAGTACCGACATGACTTAATCACCCTTGAGCAAGGCACCTAACCCACAACTGCTCCCTGCGCAAGATGGATAGTGGATAGGGGCTGCACACCACGAGTTTGTGTGTTTACAATTGTGTGCAATGGGTTAAATAAGGAGGTCAAATTCTTCTGTGTGCAAGCACTTCACTTCACTTTCACTTCCTGGCAGCTTGAACCAGTCTGGCCCTTTTTCCACTTGATCTCTTTAATCAACAAGTTGTTTCCACCGACAGGACCGTCACACACACTGTGTTTTTTCAGTTTCTGAAACCCTCAAACAAGCCCACCTGGCACTAACATGCCATGGTTAACGTCACAGTGATCAGACTTTTTCCATCATTCTGACGCTTGATGTGAATACTGACCTTGATCTGTATCTCCATGATTTGACACACTGGGCTGCTGTCACATGAATGAATTACTGAATAACTGCATAAATATGCAGGTGTTCCTAATAAATTGCTCAGCAAGTGTACATGATGATAATAAAGAAAAAAGAACCAAAAACAAAATATCCTTCAAAAACCTCATGTTTGTGGTTATATGTGAGCAGGGTTGCCAGGTCTGTGCAGCCCAAATAACCAAATAAACCACATGTAATTCTGCTGAATTCAGGATTCTGACTGGTCAGACAGCGCGTCATTAGCAGCAGATCTGACGGTAATGCCTGTCTGAATGGCTGAGGCTCCAAAAACAGAGGACATGTTAAACATTTCTGTAAGGAGTCTCCAGTGTCCATATCCAGTGCGTATATAAAGCGAAACACATCTATAGAAGCTCCATAATGGTATGGGGTTTGTTTCGCTGGTATTCCATGGGACCCCTGGTATATCTTCTGACGTGAATCATCTGAGTTTGGGGTATTGCCATTCACACCTAAGTGCACCAGATGTCAGAATTGTGGACCATTCTGCAGCATGGTGTTCGTTGCCTACAGAACATTTCTATGCCCTGTCATTTTTTTTTTCAGACCTACGTTCCTGTGGGTGAACTACTCAGTATTAGACTGGTGTATCAGTTTTTCTGGCATTTCAGTGTACATTCATAGGTTTAAATTTTCGGCACACCCCCACGTTAACATACATGCAGGCGATTAAGAGACGCAGAAGTGTGTCAGGTGATCTGGACGCGAGTGTTAACACATCGTCTTGTTGAGCAGACGCATTACTTTCGCAAAGACAGGAGCGGTATCGCTTCCTGATTTCTCCATCTGAGATCCGAATGTTAACATACTGAACGAATAGAAGTGACGGTGTGCCAGTCTGAGATCCGAAAACACACAAATCTACATACAACATGTATGTGTGTGTGTGGGGGGGGGCTGTATTATTATTACACTTACAGAGAGAGACAGAGAGAGAGAGAGAGAGAGAGAGAGAGAGAGAGAGAGAGAGAGAGAGAGAGAGAACCAGTGCCTCAAGCCTGTTCTCCTTGCTCTCCTCTCGACTGCTTCGTTCACTCACTCCCTCTCTCTCTCTATCTCTCTCTCTCTCTCTCTGGGAACACTTCATTCCTGTGGGCTTTGAGTCTGACACACGTCATGGCTGAATCACACAGAGATGTGTGTGCATGTGTGTGTATGTGTATGTGTAAAAATGGCAAAGGCCGTTTACCTACTTGTGAACTTAAACCTCTCTCTCTCTCTCTGTGTGTGTGTGTGTGTGTGTGTGTGTGTACACACACAGAAACACACACGCACACACCACTCCTGCTCTCATCGGTCCGTTTCCACCGCCTTCTCTCTCTTTCTCCCTCAGTTGCCTATCCACTCCCTCAGTCATCATTTATTCATAAGCTCTTTCAATCTCTCAGTCTTCCTGTCACACACTCTTTCACTCGCTCTTTTTCTTCCTCTCTCCCTCTCCCTCTCTCTCACACACACACACACACACACACACACACACACACACACTATGATCTATATGTAAGATGTATTTCCTCTCGGCCATCATTGATCCAGTAACCATGGCAACCCCTCAGAGTGACAGGAGGAGGAGGAAAAGGGGCTTTAGGAAAAGAGGGAGGAACTTACGATAAGGACCCTTTAAAGGAGGTGTCACTCGTATCCTACATGCCCAGCATCCTCTGGGAGAGGAGGAGGAATGAAAGGCACGTTTAAAAGACGAGAGGCATTAGCATCAATTATGAATGACAAAAAGGTCATCTTTATGTCCTTCCATCGATCAGCTCTCAGAAGGCTTCTGATCAGGCTGGATAATTAGGCACAAGGCGCCAGCGGTGAACATTTACAAATAAATAAACACCGGAGCAAAGACGGAGAGACACAGAGACACAGAGATAGACAGAGATGCAGCTTTTCAGACCTCGCGTGAGGTCATACAATATTTAACAGCTATGACAGCAACGCCGACAACATCGGAAAAGTGTGTATCGGTGCGTTTCAGCGTTCTGTGCGGCGTGCAAGACGAACCTGACACACCACCTATCAGAAGGATGACTGTATAAGTTAACAGATCTGGGTGATACAGAAACATTCGACTGCAAAAAATTCAAAACAACATACACTGAAGTGCCTTTAAAAAAATATAATACACAAGTGCATACTAATACTTGTGGACATATTTTGCAGGCAATGAATGCCTTCCTCCTTCCTGCAGACCGGTCCACAATTCTGGTGACCTGGGTGTGAATGGCAAAACCCAAACTTGCATGAGTGTTTCCTCTAACCATAATTTGGCATCACTAGACCTGTTTTGACCTGTTAGAAAAGGCCAAACCCATCAGAATAAATGCAGGACATGAACGCGTGTATTTATTTATTTATTTATTTTTTAGCATTCGCCTGTCAGAGACGTTTGCAGACGTAGCAGGGGTTCCATGGAATGTCAGCTAAACAAACCCATAGACGTCTATTGCTTTATATATGCACTGGTGCATGTGACCAATGACCAGTATTTTGCATAGGCTCGTCTGTACCAGTTTTTCCTGCATGTCAGTGAAATGTAAGTAATAACTTGTTACAAGATTCTTTTCTCAGTGGTGTTTCATAAGAGAAAAGCGGTTTTGTGACTGATATCCCGCGTAGAGCAGATCATCTCACTCTGAACTATGCAGACTTGAAAGGATACACCTTCGTGGACCACATAGACCGCAACCTTCGAAGGATGCAGCCCCTGTACTGGGTCCCAGCTTTAAAATGCAAATCTGTGGTTTAAATAACAGCCAGAACCATTTCAGAGATGCTGTTAGCAGAAATCTACAACACATTCTGACCAATCAGAATCGAGGAGGCTCACTATAATGGCATTAGTCTGTATAGGTAGATGCCTGGCACTGTATACTGAATCTGAAATAAAGGATAGATATGACGATGAGCTAATTCAGTTGCACAACGTATCCGAGGTGTATTCTAGAGAATTCGTTCAAATTGTAGGGCAGCTGTGGCCTAGTGGTTAGGGAACCGGGAAGGTCACGGGTTCGATCCCCACCCAGGGCAAAACACGACTAAGGTGCCTTTGAGCAAGGGAGCCGGGGAGCCGAGGTTTGGGGCTGCCCCCCGCTGCGGGCAAGTGTGTACACTGCCCCCTAGTGTTCACTGGTGTGTGTGTGTGTGTGTGTGTGTGTTACACTGCACTGATGGGTTAAATGTGGAGGTCACATTCCTCTGTGTGCAAACACAGTAGGCAAACAGTTCACCTTCATTCACTTAGCATGCGAGAGCTAGCGGAGTTGATGCCCACATTCTCCAAATCCGTTTATCCTTGGTGGGGTAGCCGTGGCCTTGTGGTTCCTTGAGGGTCCCAGGTTTAGATCCCCGCAATAGACTGAGATGCCCTAATACCACGGTTTGGGGCTGTTCCCCGCTCTGGGCAAGTGTGTTCACTGCCCTCTAGTGTTCACCAGTGTGTGTGTTTCACTGCACAGATGGGTTAAACGTGGAGGTCACACTGGGCATACAGTTCAAGATCACTTTCACACGTCGCACCCAGAAAACCTGTGAAAAGGCTCCGTATCCACCTCCACCTTGACAAAGACAATAAAAAACAAGCTAATGTTTGACAGGTGCATGCTGGGAAATTTAGGGGTGCGCTTTCTTTGTTTCTATGGCAACGTGCTGTGATGATTCTGGGATCTCGTAAAGGTTTCAGGTTTCAGAAAAAAATGCAGCTCAAATATATAGATTTACAGCGTATCCTTTAAACTGTCAGCGAGAGGAATTTATGGTGGCTCTTAACCAAATGTACAGTAAGCCCCGCCTCCTCAGTTTTTATTGCTTGAAACATTTAACCAATCATAACAGATTGTGGCCCCTGGGTTGCTCTGATTGGCTGAGAGTAAGAAAGTAAGACGCCACCAGAGAGTTGAATAGTAGCAATTGAATTGGCTTTTGATTAAGGCCCAGTTCAAGAGCGCGCACACGCGCACACACACACACACACACACACACACACAATTACCCCCAAGCAGAAAATCGTAACTGACATACTCATCACATCAGTGTTAATTACTATAAAGAACAACCTGTTCATTTTCTCTGATCCACCTTGATGCAATAATTATTCCTCCTTCTCACTCTTTCACCGCATGTCTCATATCCTGCCCTCTCTTTCTCTATTCACCCTCAATCCATCCATCCTTTTCTCCCTTCCTCCCTCTCTTCTTCCCTCTTTCTTACTGTGGGAGTACATGTGTGATTGTGTGTGTGTGCTCACATGTGATAGGGTGTGATCATTTAATGGGGGCTGGTAGGTCTCGACTGGTTTGGTTAGCTAATGGGGGCAGGGCAACGCGACAACACACACACACACACACACACACACACACACACACACACACACACACACACACACACACACACAGATTTATCATTAGTGCGGAGAGGATCGGAGCTCATTCTAATGCATTATACATGATGAGACGTTTCAGGTGCTTACACATGCGTCCCCACACACACACACACACACACACACAGCCTAATTCTTAGTCACTGTGTGTGTGTGTGTGTGTGTGTGTGTGTGTGTGTGTGTGTGTGTGTTCTTTCCTCTGTGGAGATGACAGACTGCGAGTGCCCATCTGGCTTTCAGCTCCTAAACCATCCGTCACCAAGGAGACACCAGCCTGCACACACACAGACACACACACACACACACACACACACACACACACACACACACACCACTGCGCTTTCCTCAGCTCTCTGCTCCAACCAATCAGAGGACAAAATGCCACTTCTGCTTCCTGTGCACTTTTTTAAAGGGACGGCACACATTTTCCTGCCACCCTTTATGCTACACACACACACACACACACACACACAAACACACACACGCACGCACACACACACACACACACAGTGCCTTAAAACAGCCTAAAGCAACATTTACATTTACGGCATTTAGCAGAATGCCCTTATGTAGTGCTTAGTTGATATCTTGGAGTATCTGAAGCTAGTAAAGTACCTCCACTGTTTATAGTACCTCCACTACTTCGTATCTCTCTTATATAATAATAAAACGTACATATATATATATATATATATATATATATGGTCACGTGTCGCCTGTGGCAGAGGAACAGGAAGTAATCTCTCCTACTGAGGCTCCGCACGAGCTTTTCCATTCACGAGTCACTGCCTCTCGCTGCAGGATTTAAAGCTGCAGTGGGTCTAGTAACTGAGCATCAGGAATAGCTCATACCTCAGTGACATCTCTTGTCTAGCTCACATTAGCAAAATAACCTGATCAGTGATGTGAATATAAACGTTGTAACATCAGCTTTAAGTAGTCGAATTCTAATTAAATGCTTACGAGCATGCTTTTAGGTACTTAAAGCGGCAGTCTGTAAATTTAGCACCCTCTGCTGCCTGACCCCCATTTCAACTCGATCCATGCTCGTGGGGTGGGTTGCTATGTACAAGGGCACTTCAGTCATGTCTTGTCGGTACAGGTAAGTGAACCGGCAACCTTCTGATCTCATTCGGTCGTCGGATGAGTCCACGTGACCTTTGTTAAAAGAGATCCAGGTAGTCACATGACTGATTTTAGCCAATGAAACGATCAGAATGTGTATTAATCGCATCAAATCAGTACAGGGAGATGCTATTTATGTCAACACAATAAACATGACCATCAGAATGTAGCAGTAGCTGCCATTTTGTCAGATGGATTGATTTCGACCATACGCGCACACGCGCACACACACACACACACACACACACACACACGTGTGTTCACACTTAGACACACACTCTATGACGTTTGCATGATTTCCCTAGGCATGTGCCTTGTCTCCTCTGGGATCCGGTTACGACAGCATTACGTCAGTGTGTTTGCACTGGGAAATAAAAGTGATCAAGTGGGTAGACACATGCATCCATGTGTTGAATACACGCACGCGCGCGCACACACACACACACACACACACACACGCAAACCCACTATGGCTACTCTGTATGCCAAGACAAAGAACAGACTCTCTCTCTCTCTGTCTCTCTCTCTCTCTCTGCACTTGACAAACAGCCTGTGGGCGCTCAGCAAGCACGTCAACGTACGCCGGGCACTGCCACGGCAACCGCTGCCAATCAGAATGACCGCTTGCTTACCGGACAGACAACCTGGCCAACCAATACCGCTCACCCTGCTCATGCAAACACCAGGAATGTGTGCTCAAAGCCAGGGGCTGTGTTTCAACAGCAATGAGCAAATGGCCATTACAAACATCCACACACACACACACACACACACACCAGTTACACTTTACAAACAAAACACACCACACACACACACACACGGATACACAAGGAGGGCATGCAGAAGCGCTCGTTTTTTAGCCTCCCCCTCTCTACCACCTCTCCCCAGGGGTCTGCTGATTTCCCCTCTCTTCTTGTCATTCAAATCACGCCTTTGTCGTGTAGGAAAAGAGAAAACAAGAGAGAGAGAAAGAGAGAGAAAGAGAGAGAGCGAGAGAGAGACAGATAGACAGACAGAAAGGCTGGATGGAACGAGTTCAGGGCAGTTCTTCTGCCAGTTCTTCCTCCACACGCATTCCTGTGGCTGCATGGGGTGTGTGTGTGTGTGTGTGTGTGTGTATGTGTGTGTGAGAGAGAGGGAGAGAGAGAATGAGTACGGAAGGAAGGGACGTGTGCGAGGGAGTGTACATGAGGGGCAAAACAGGGGGAGAAGAGAGAAAAAAAAAAGGGAAAACATGAAGAACGCTCTCTTCCAGGAACACTGGGAGGAGAAATAAAGAGACGACGGGAGGAGAAGACGACAGCGGGAGAGGAGACGCTGCTCAAAACCTCTGATTCAACCTTTTAATGTTCCCAGTAGATTTCCTTCGAACCATCATTACATCCAGTTCTCAAAAGACAAGCGGATATTACCACGATCTGCCTATTCAGGCTCGAACCCAGACTCCCGATTTCCCTATGCCATATGCTGTCATGTGAAGTCGGGTAAAAAATGTTAATATAGGAATTATGAGTAGAAATACTACTACATATATACACCCAAGTGCCTGAATACTGGTAGAACACTGTGTGTGTCTCCTTTCTGATGAGTTACATTTGATGAGTTCATGTCCTGCATTCATTCTGATGAGTTCAGACTCTTCTAACAGGACAAAGCACCACCACAAACATTTAGAGAGGCCAAATTATGCTTAGAGGAACACTTATCTGAGTCTGGGGCTTTCCCATTGCCACCTAAGTCATTAGATCTCAATATTATTGAACACATCTGGGATGCCATACAACACACTGTGGAACACGGAAATCCTACACCTCGGAATACAACAGAATTGTGGACAATTTTTCAGGAAGTATGGCGTCAATTTCCTAGAGAATATTTTAGAATAAGGAGAACATGCCCCATTGGGGACGTACCAAGTATTAGACTGATATACAGTGAATAGTACAGAAGTAGAAATGCCAGAAGATCTGGTACATCATTAAACACTATTAACCAACAAGTGGCTCTTTATCGCTTTATTATACGATGCCTTGAGTTGCATATCCTTTTAACATAGTGCTACTTTTCCTCCTGGTGCCAAACCTCGGAAAAATAAATGACTGCGGTGTAAATTGTTGTGATGCAAGTAGGCATGGTGTGTGGGGTTTTGTTTGTTCTGGAGGGTTTTTTTTTTTCCTCCACCAAGCTCAGCTTTGCTCTAATAATCAAAAAAATATTTTCAGTATTTAAAACTGTGAAAACTGAAAACTGAAGCTACAGCCTGGTGTCTTTCACTCGATGATCTGTTGCAAGAGAATACGGCTCAAGAGATAATGCAGGTTTTTTGTGATGTAGTCGTTGTAATACGCTATTGTTTCTATAGTAATGCGTCATTCACAGGGCATTATCGTGAACGCTCATATAATCTAAGACTAATAATAAATATAGTACATGTACAGATTTTGGCGGATATCCACCCATGTCCACAGTTATCTCATTTATACATCAGAATGATTGAGGGTTAAGGCCCTTGTTTAAGGCCCAAACAGTGGCAGCTTGGTGGGGGTGGGATCTGAACTCACGACCTTCTGATCAGAAGTCTAACATCTTCACCACTGAGCTTCTACTACTACTAATAATCATAATAATAATAATAATAATAATAATATTACCCAAAAAGAAAAACCTTGTTAAACAGTTATCAATAGTGTGTATTTTTTTGTACAATGACAACTAATCAACATTTTTGGAAGGAGTCTCCAGTGCCACTGGTTTGTAACAGTCTGTCTATTCCATTTGAAATGGCAAGTCAGAATTTCCCCGTTTTTCCCAATTTTTAACTAGAACGTCCCCTAAAGTCAGATTTCTGTCCACTGACCAACCCTGACCTCAAAACACAAGATGGCTACTCTGTGTATCAACAGTGTAAAACTACATAATTTTCAAAATATATCCAAAACGTATCCAAATAAACATTTGCAGTTAACGTTATTTGTCACTCAGTTAAAGACAGAAGTTTCTCCGGATTAATGGAAAGATGTGGAGTGGAATATGGCTCTGTGACGTGTCTCACGTTACGTAATGGCGTGTTCATGGTCCAACGAAAGCTGCAGACTGAAATATGGATCGGTAAGTGTATCGGTTTGTACAGTCGATAAACGATGAGTAAACAACATCAATATCAGACCCAATACCTTTACTCATTTATATACACAAGATTACTAGCTGAGGCAAATATCTGCGATTTCAAAACAACAGGAACAGAGTGGTAACGGCATTGTTGATTATTTTCCTGTAACTCCATTTAACAGTCGCATGTCCACTGCGTTAACCTCGTAACACAAGTAACAAAACTCAAAAGGCAAAACTCAAAAAAAAAAAAAAAATAAAAAAATCTGGCCTGATTGACTACTTTTGTGGTAAGTGGAAAAAATTATGTAAATTCCATTTTGGGTTGAAGTATCGCTTTAATATATAATCACTCAAGCACCTCTTGTGATCCTGGCCTGTGACACTGTTAGTAATTCATTCACTCTTCTGTTTGCTCGGCCTTTCATTTAATTATTCATGAAGCATTAATCCATTAGTCCATCGCCATTAATTCGGCTACATTAGATCGTGCAAAGTTACACCACTGCTACTTGAACGAACACACACACACACACACACACACACACACACACACACTTCAGCATTAGCATCAGTCTCAGAACGCTTGCATACACAGATGTACACAGGGTTCCTAACTGATAAAGAGGGGATGTGATAAAGAGTGACGAAAACCTACTGAATAAATGATGCCAGAGTCAACAACGCGTGTGTGTCCATGGCTACGTCCTAATCCGCATAGTACATGTTAACCCCTAAAACTCTTAAAGCCTTATTATTAGCAAGTGTGTTTTTAACAGCAGGGGAGGTATTTAGTCATGATTACGATGAGTGTTGATGAGGGTGTTCGGCTGGTGTTTACTTATTAATACATCCATATTAGTCAATTCTTTTGCCAGCACTGTGGAATGTTCAAATTGAGGACCAACCTTGAGCTGTATAGAGATACAAACCAGTATACTGAACAGTTAAACTGAAGTGCCGGAAAAATTCTGCAGGCAACGGACACCATACGTCCTTCAGAACGCTCCACAATTCTGAGATCTGATGACTTCCGGTGGGAACGTCAAAACCGTAAACTCAGATGAGTGTTCCTTAAACCATAATTTAATGTCTCTATGGAGTACCAGCTTGTCACTTTATATATGCACTAACGAACACAACCAATGATGTGCATTGGTGGTGTGGCTATGTATTATGCATTGGCTTGTCTGTACTAGTTTTTCTTGCACATCAGTGTATATTAGTAATTACTAAATGTGTCATTTGTCGCCCTGGTTTCGGTCATGTCTATATTAAAAAAAGGAAAAATATCACAAAAACGATCATTAATCTGGACTTAAACCTGTCTATAGACAAGGAACAGATACTAACCACCACACTATCGGTCGTGCAGAACCTCTAACAGACACTAGGGGAGCTTTTCCCGTATTGGTCAAGAAATCATACACAATCCCAACACAAAAAAAGCGTATAGCACTTACCTGTTCCCAGAATGCACCACAGGGGAGGAGGGCAAGCCCAAAGCAACATGAAAGAGAGAGAAACAGAGAGAGAGAGAACATTAGTTTACTACATTAGCAACACGAATGTAGGTATGCGTGTGTGTGTGTGTGTGTGTGTGTGTGTGTGTGTGTAAAATTAGACAATGTGGTTCTGTAAATACTGCACTTTTTAAAAACACACACTCGCACGCTGTCTAAATTGCACACTATAACTTAATACTTATATAATATGTACTAATGTCACTAACGTCATTAGATTCCCATTACACTCATTTTCTACTCCGCAGAAAGGATGTTAAAAACGTACGTGGAGAAATAAATTGGTGCCGGATTACACAGAGGGCTACCTGTAGTGGTGGATAAATCGGTAACATGGCCACTTGAGACAAGTCGGTTTTTTATTCAGAGTTGCCTGTCGGACCTGTAGGACCAACAACCAGGAACAGAAAATTAGGGATACTTCCTAGTGAAGTTTGTAACACGCTCCATGGAGCCTGGACTTATAGGTATAGCGCTGGTTTCCGAAACCCACCACCTGCTGCACTACAAACAGCGTTCTGATGCCTGATCTCTATTAGTAAATGACTAATGATGAACTTTTCAGAATCAGGAAAATACAGATCAATAAGGGCACTAGGAGCTCCTAGGGCGGCCAGGGTCTTTTCTGCACACGCATTCTGTCTCACGTGGGTTTCCTCAGGGAGCCTCAGTTTCCTCCCTTCCACTGGTGATACTAAACTGCCCCTGTGTGAGTGTGTGTGTGTGTGTGTGTGACAGTCTGTGTATCTGCCCTGCAACAGACTGGCAACCTGCGCTGGGTGTTTTCCTGTGGCCTACCCAGTGCTGGATAGACATTTACATTTACATTTACATCATTTGGCAGACACTCTTATCCAGAGCGACTTACAAGGTTACTGGTATTACAGGAGGCACAAAGTAGTGTTAGGGGTCTTGACCAAGGACCCTTATTGGTGTAGTACAGACTGGCTGTCCAGACCGGGAATCGAACCCAGGTCTCTCACACTGTACCATACCAAGACTCCAGTATCTCCCAAAACCTAGTAGTAGGATAAGCGGGTTAATTAAAAAAAAAAAAATTTTATAAATTAATGAATACAAAAAATAAACAGGGACAAAACTGAGTGAAACGAAGTGTAGCCCTGAGCTTTCATATACAAGACAAAACTGTGCAGTTAGGGCAGTTAGGGAAGTGGTGGCTCAATGGGTTGAGGTTTCAAGCTCTGGAGCCAAGCTGACACTGCTGGACCCTCAAGCAAGGCCCTTAACCCTGTCTGCTCCATATCATATCTGACTCTGCGCTCGGACCTCAGTGTCCTGGAACAAGCTGGAATATGTGATGAGATAAATTTTACTGTGCTGTAATGTATATATGTGTATGCCCAGACAAAACAAATAAGTGAGTCAGACATCATTAAATCTCAGCCAAAACATTCGCAAACGTCTCGCCTATTTGCAGACACAACATACAATAAACAATAAAAACTTCAGTAGGGAACGAGGCCCATGTCTACAGACATCCATTCATTTGTCTGCAAAGAGAAAGTGAACCACTCATTGACCACTGTGCTTGCGCACACACAAATCTAACCGCCACATTCAACCCATCCGTGCTGTAAAACATGCACATACACACTACAGCACTTCCAGTCATGTCTTCCGGTCTCAGGTCTGGTTCCTTAACCACAAGCCCACGGCTGCCCTTAATGCAAGAATTAATGCACTTAGGTAGTTAACTAACTCACTCACTATATCTATTCCATTATGGTAGCTACCACTTTTTAGCCTGGATACATTTTTATCCAACCGAGACACGAGATGGGTAAAACACTGAAGCTCTAGCTTGCATGTTTGTCTTGCTAATAAACGTATTATTTGTGTATTTCTGTATCCAGTAGAAGGATAAGCTAAAAAACTAATGAATGAAAACAGGGAGACATGAAATAAAATGTAGCACCAAGCTGTCCTGCCTGCACAAGACAAACCAGGGCAGATGGAGAAGTGGTGGCTCAACGGTTCAGGCTCTGGGTTAGTGATCAGGTTGAGGGTTCAAGCCCTGGCACCAAGCTGCCACTGGTGGGCCCTGAGCAAGGACATCAACTGGTCAAACTGTATAGTGTGTGACATGTCTACTCTTTTCCATGTCAGTCAGTGGGACCTAAAACACCTGTGAGCTCATGTATGAGGAAGAGTATAGATAGCGTTTTCCTCCGAGTGTGTTGCTCTGTGCAGCGGCTAGATTACTCAGCTGTAACTGAATAGCACAGGGTCATTATTTAGGCGAATCAATGTGTCATACGTATCAAGTCCCACGGTTGCTGGTGAGTAAGAACCACCAGTCAATCATAGTGCAGGAGGCAGATTTGGTTGAAATATGGGTGTGGGTGTCGGGTGGAATGGCATCATGATCATCTCTCGAGGATTGATCCATATGCTCCTAGTCATGAGCATTTAACAGCCCTGGGATGAGAGCTACTAAAAAACTGGAAGTTAGTAAAATACTGCTTCAAGAAAAAAAAAAATCTTGAAAAGGTCCCCGGACAAGAATGAATCCTGTGTGTCATTTTCTTATCTGGTGGTTATGCCCTCATTTTAACTTTAATTAAACAGTCCTAATTGTGTCGGATGAGGATTTCTTCAGATTTGTGTCAATTGTGCCGTTTCAGTTTCAAATAATTGGGGCTGTAAAATCTTTCTTGTAGCCTACTTTAATAAAAACATCATCTTATGTCTCTCCTTTCACTTGAGAAACTGACCCATGACTTTCACCAGGCGTCGGAGGGGTTTTGGCGGGTGTGGTCCCTCTCTGTGGTGTGGTCTTGGGTACAGTCCTTCGGGGGCTCTGTTTTGGTGGTATTATTGTAGTCCAGGGTAACTAAACCTCCTCACATAAAGTGAAAGTGATTGACCAAATGATTCTGGACCTCCTCATTTAACCCATCCATGTGATGAAACTCACACACACACACACACACACACACACACACACACACA
>JAOVVF010000039.1:23340314-23353800 GCA_028565595.1 Duopalatinus emarginatus | reverse complement strand
ATGTTTTGTTTTGTTTTTTCTCTTAACAATTTTTTGCTCCTTGTCCAGGTTGAATATATCTCACTGGTATGGTTGCTCGTTCTAACTTCTCAGCATCGGTACTGACTACAGAAACACTAAAACGTGCTGAAATCTACTCCAGGCTCAGTGAAGAGGAAGTCTAGAGGCAGAACCGAAAGCTAAGCACAAAGACATGACCCTGTCTGTAGTTCTTGCTTTGTGATTTTTAAACCGAACTTGTAGAAAGGTGTGTAAATAACATTAAAAAAAACAAACACCACACGTAGGATGAAACTTCAAGAAACTGCAGATCTTTCACTTTCTTCTCCCACATTGGTGGAACGAACAAGTCCTCTCAGTTAAACAAATGGCTGTGCACTCTATGACCACTGAGCACGCACACACGCGCACACACACACACACACACACACACACACACACACACACACACACACACACACACACACACACACACACACACACCCAGAACGAAAGCATGTTGTACACAGCAGTGGCTGTGCTCATGGAGCCTCTGACGTCACAGCACTCGTGTGACGCTGCCAACTCAGGAGTTAAATTTAGATCCTGGGCACTGGGCCCAGACGCTGCAAAACAATGTGATACCACAACTACTGCTTTAACTGGAGCCATCACACACACTCACACCCCTTCAGCCAATGTACACGGCCTCAACAATCGCCCATACACACCCAAATACACAAACAGACCAGATTCAGGAACTGTGCGGCACAATACTCTAAGATGGCTTAAAGCTTCTACCTAAGCAGACAGACACCGAGATTGATCCGTGTAAGTGCTCAAAACTTTAGAAGAACCAAACTGGTCCTGGAGAAAACGTGCGCAGACGCAGACGCCATTCTGGCTAATAAGCTAATTACGGGTTAGCGAGAGATTAGTCAAAAATGGGTTCCTAAGACACTGGCGTACTTTATGCGGCGATGATGTTTGCCTGGCTTCTACAAACACCGTGATGTAACTACGGAGCAAACAAACATCGCGCGTGGGCTTCGTTCAGCATGTCGCGCTCAGCAGCTGGGCAAACTCTGCGGAAATACACGCTACTCAACCCAGCCTGTGATTGGTCATGACAAACGGGGTGCACCCAAGGCGATTCGTTCCAAGATGGATGACTGTGAGGAGCCGTATTGTATTTTGTGTAGTCGTGGTCAAGAAATTGTAATAACACCACATGCGGTAAAAAAACGGGTACAGATTGGTGGTGACTCTAATGGTACAGGGTTTGTTTAGCTGGCATTTCATGGGACCTCTGGTACATCTACAAACAGCTCTGACTGGTACATGCTACGTGTTAAGGGCGTGAATCTCTCAGTGTCTGGCCATTCAGATTTTTGGGGTCATGATTCGATACAGAATCGATTTTCGATTCAGGGACAAATCGTCTATAAATTTTGTTGAAAAGACTAGTAAAACATTTATGTACAACAATACTTTTAGGTTCCTTATGGTATCAAAACTTTTTATACCAAAAATAGCATTGTACATAAAATTCTGTAACTTAAATGACCAGTATTAGGTTAGATTAGCTGCCTTTTTTTTAAATAAAAAAAAAAACAATAAAAAAAATCTACAAGTGAACAAATAATTTAAAATATATTAATACAAAAGTAAACATAGACGTTACTCTACTATAGTGTGTTAACCTTTAACTAAAAGTAAAACACAGATTTTAAAGTCATAGTGCTTTACTGCATTTATATTTTATATCATTTTGTCAGAATGGAGTCCACTAGCAAGGGAGCTGGCTTACTAGCTAACGGTAAGGTGGCCTAGACGGCCTTCTTCTACGGTGGCCAAGTGGATGCGTAATGCGTTATGCAGTATGCTTATGAGAAGGAGCGGCAAAAAATAAAACTTAGGTGCATTTTAAAATAGTTTTTTGGGCATTTTGAGTCGATTCGGAATCGGCAAGACTAAGAATCGTGATCCTTTAAAAAATCTTTTTTTTTTCCGCACCCCCTCTATGTGTGCTTCCTTTCTGACGCGTTACAACGCTCCTGTCCTGCATGCATTCTGTTAGGTTTGGCCTTTTCTTACAAGACAGTACACTACCACACACATCTAGAAACACCACATTACAGTTACATTTGGCAGACGCTCTTATCCAGAGGTTATTAGTATAACAGGTAGGCCAACAGTGTTAGGAGTCTTGCCCAAGGACCCTTATGGCTGTAGCACAGACTGGCTGCCCAGATCGGGAATCGAACCCAGATCTCTCACATGGGAGCCCAGTGATGTTACCACTGTACCACACCAACCAGTCAGAGGAACACTCATCTGAGTTTAAGATTTTGCCATTCACACCTAAGTCACCAGATCTTAACAATATCGAACACATCTGTGATGCCATGTAAGCCACTAAAGAAAACACAGAAACCCTACAACTTGGAACACAACAGGACTACATACAGAACGCTTTGATTGTCCATGCCCTGTGGTGGACGTATCATGTGTTGGACTGGTGAACCAGTTTCTCTGGCACATCAGTATACAACAAACAAGTCAAATCAAATATCATACTGCATGTTTCCATCTAACGTCAGAGTGGAAATGGTCCTGGTGTCATATTTTTAGTCTAACCGGTTGCTTTTCTGCTCGCCGTGTTTGTAAGGAGTGGTTATTTGAGTTATTGTTGACTTCCTATCAGCCCCATCTCCTCAACAAGGCTTTTCCGCCCTTGAATCTGCCACTCAGTGGATGCATTTTGTTGTGCTCAACATTGTGTGTGAACTCGACAGACTGTTGTTTGTAAAGATCAGCACTTTCTCAAATCCTCAGACCAGACTGTCTGGTGGCAGCAACAGGGCTGCCGTCAAAATCACCAAGACCATAGTATAAGATATCTTCACGGCTATTCTCAACGTCTTGCTTGATGCGATTGACAACCCTGTAGCTAGTCTCCCGTTTGATGAGCTGCCTACGTCTACGTAATTTACATACATAAATATCCAGATCCACCATAACATTAACACCACCCACCAAAACAGCTCTGATCCACTCCACCAGAACTCTGAAGGTGTTCTGTAGCATCTGGCACCGAGACGTTAACAAAAGATCCGTCTGTGAATAATCTGTCAGATCAGACCAGACCAGACGGTCTCTCCCCCACACACATCAGCCTCGGGTGCCCACGACCCTGTTGCTGGTTCACCGGTTGTCCTTTCATGGACCACTTTTGATAGGAACTATCTTCTGACCCAGTCATCTAAGACATCACAATTAGGTCAAAGTCAATCAGATCCTTATGCTTTGCCCATTTTTCCCCACTTCCAACATGTCAACTTTAAAAAATGACTGTTCACACCATTACAGGTGCCATTATAATGGGATAATGAATGCTGAACTGTCAGTTGTTTTATGGTGTCAATGCCACGGTTGATCAGTGTCAATCTGATTGGACAAGCTATAACAGTGGATCACCTTCAGAAGCATACATGGTTCATATATACACTGAAGTGCCAGAAAAACTGGTACAGACGAGCCTATGCAAGAAACATAGGCTGCTGGTGGCTTCATAACAATATGGGGTTTGTTTAGCTTGCATGTTATGCGTTCATTCTGCTCAGTTTTGGCCTCTTTAAATAAGACAATGACAACACTCATCTGAGTTTGGGGTTTTGCCATTCCCACCCATGTACACCTGGTGGGAATGGTGACTTTGGTAGGAAAGGCAAAAGCCCAAACTCAGATGAGTGTTCCCTTTACCATAAATTGGCATCTCTAGATGTATGTGGTGATGCATTGTCCTGTTGGAAGAACCCATCAAAATTAATGTAGGCATTGATAGGTGTCAGAAAGAAGGTGCGTATAGTGTGCACCTGTAAGAGATGTTTGCAGATGTACCAGGGGTTCCGTGGAATGCCAGCCAAACAACTGCCCCAGACTGTTATGAAGCCACCATCAGTTACCAGTACCAGTAGTTTTTCTAGCACTTCAGTGTACATCATACTTTTATCAGCTACAGTATTTCTTTACAGTAAATTTTCTCTTTGCTCCTCTAAAATGTTTTGGTGCAACCAGTTGACAAACGCTGATGAGGACGAATCACAAAAGGACTTTTTAAGATGCTGTGCAAACACACCGGGTTAAAGGCTAAGCGCCACGTAATGGATGATTTCACATTGATTTAGATACTGAAATATATAGACATTAATTAAAATGAAAATAGCAGCGTAATTTGCTTTAAAATTGACGATTTTGACGAATTGACGCTGCTGTAAAACACCATTATGACCGACTTGGACTGGGAATTTCCCAGTGCTGGATCTTCAGATTCCGATGATATTTCCAAATTTGATGAAGAGGATGAATCTGTAGTGACAGCGGGGTTGACTGGATATCATAAGGAAACTAAACACCCCTTTTTGTCATTTTTGCATTACCGTGAGTGCATGTACTAGTGTTATTGTCTACCACATACGTCACACGTGTGACGCATACGACAGTTTCTGAACAGCGTGGCTATACATGGGCGGGGCTAAACAACTGTCTTTTAAGCTGTGTTTCTTAAATTACTATCTCAACTATCTCAGATTAGGTACTCAAATTCATCTGTATTTATGTGTTTGACACTTTTATATTAGGTGGTGCTGAGCCTTTTAATTCCGAAAAAAAAACGCACTGATACATATCCAGTCGCTTACTCCTGCTGAAGTGTTATTGAAAAGCAGATATTGTGATGCACTGAAAAGCAGATTGGGTTTCAAACCGCTCCACCCGTAAATAAACCTTCAGGGTAGAGCCGTGCTCAGCCGACAGCCACGTTAACGTGGTTCACTTGCTAATCTCTAACCTCGGTAGAGCAAAAGCAGGAACCAGTAGATCTAGTACTGCCAGCAGCTTCCACACAGCAACAAACAACTTAGACCTTCGTTATTACTCATTTACCGTAAACCTTACAGTCTCCCAGCTCGTCCGGCCATGCCGTTTACGCATCGGCGCCGATACTCGCTGACTCACGACCGCGGACAGGAGCTGGACAGATCGACGAGAACAACGCAGTGAAAAGGGCCTTTGAGTAACCTAATCGATTACAAATGCAGCTAGACACATGAGTCATATTAGCAGAGTGTATCATCTGTAAACAAGTCCTCACAATCAGCAAGTCTTCAAAGCATGAAGCCAAAAACCCAGAACCACCCTGCAACAAGAAAATCACTCAGTGCATCAAGGGGAAACATGCTCACTTACACCAAAATACAGACAAACAACATTTGCCTGTGGTGGCGAGCAGACACTCCCAAGACGTTTAGCAGGACAGCTGCTAAAAAATTCCCAGACCTGATTCAGCACCTCTGTGACCCGGCGTTAACGCAAAATTGCACGTTGCAAGGCTTACTGGAGGTCAAATATAATGCTATGGCCGCCATTCAGAAACCACGAGACACAAAGCCAAGATGCGTAACCTGGTCTAAACCTGAAACCAGGAGCAATGGAAAGAATAACACGAGTTGTCTTGTGTGGTGCTTTTTTTTCCCCATAAAACCAGACGTGTTAATCTTTGGAGAAGGAAGTCAACCCGCAACATCTGGCGTCTGATGTTAAATATGGTGGTGGATGCACTGGCTGTGGGAAATCTCAGAAGGATCGGTACACCCCATCATTCCTATGCGTGGCTGTATAGTAACTGAAGAATGGGTTACAGGGTCATTTAAGGGATAAAACCAGCAGGCGTTTGGGTGATACTGACACAATACACTGAAGTGGCAGAAAAACTGGTACACTGGTACAGACGAGCCTGTGCAAAATACACAGGTTGGTGTTGGCTCCATAATGGTATAGGGTTTGTTTAGCTGGCTATTCCATGGGACCTCTGGTACGTCTATAAACGTCTCTGACAGGCGAGTCCATGGCTGTATTTTAAATGGCATACTACATAGTACTCGCATACTAAATCTGCCTAAAAGTAGTACCTAGTATGCAGTATGTGACCAGACTTGAGCTCTGTAGTGTACTAAAGGTACCCGGATGACGTACTACTTCGGTCAGATTATCTAGTATACAGAGGAGCTATCTTCGTGGCTTCACCAGCTCCGCCTACTTCACTTATTTATTATTCCATCAGTTACAGCTGATTCGGACAGCAATGTGAATCTCCTCCTCCCCCACACACTGATTGGTTATAATAACAGAAAGGTTTTAGACATTTTTTAACTTCTGGCTCTTTTAATTCTGTCGGACAAATTTGCAGCTCATATGACTGTAGTATGCTACACATTCGGCAACTTTTCTAACTATACTGCATACTACGAACGGTATGCAGTATGCAGTACATACTACTGTAGTATGCAGTATGCACCATTTCAAATACAGCCCATAAATCATATCAATTACTCGACTGGATTACCAGCTTTTGCGATGTAAACTTTTAGCAAAGCCAGGCTTCTGGTAACAACGTCAACAGTTGCAGCATGAATTAGTTACAACGTAGCGTTCAGTTAAAACCTGCTCATTAGTAAAGGCAAGTATGCAAACAATACATACAATACTGAACCAACACATAAAGGTAACACTACAGTTAGGGGATGACCTTTAGGCACATAAAACAAACTTAACGTCTGCTTGTTCTGGGGCGGAGCTTATTTAATTCCCAAACTCGCAAAACGCACAATTATTCGTTAGGTTCATGCGGGCATGAATACCTTGAGACTGCTTTTCATTTGTCTCGTGTTTCCTTTACAGTCTTCTAGTTGACTTTGTTTCCCTGAACGGCTTCTACAGAACAGATATTACACAATGCTTGTAATTGTGCGTCGACGCCGACTGTCACTAGACATTTAACATCAACTGAAATTCAGCACCGAAACAACAAAAATGAATCATGTCAGAAACCGAGCTGTAATCGTTAGTTGTCGCGGGTCAGGCTGCGAGAATCGCAACCTGCACTTATTTTACTTCGCCGCTTCGCCACTGTGAGCGAGTAAATATCTCCTGCCAACTGTTTGTATAGGACTGTCAGGTTATTAATAACACGCATTACCGGTGTACACAGTGAATTAATCACACCACCATTAGGGTTGCTCCTTAAGGTACGTATTATGATTTAGAAGTACACTGAAGTGTACAGAGACAAAAATACATAGGCTGGTGGTGGCTCCATAATAGTGTGAGTTAGTAGATGTACCAGGGGTCACATGGAATGCCAGGGAAACAAACATCTCCGATAGGTAAACGCTGTGTGTGAGTCCTTTTTGTTTATGTCCTGCATTCATTCTGACGGGTTCGGACTTTTCCAACAGGACGACGTGCCACCACACGAGTGCCATTACAGCTAGAGGAATTATAGCTATTCCTGCATCACCAGATCTTAGTGTTATTGAACACATCTTGGATGCCATACAATTGCTACACCTGAGATTACAACAGAATTGTGGACTGTTTTGCAGCAAATATGGTGTTCATTGCCTACAGAATATTTCAGCCAACCTGTGAAATCTAGACCAAATGGCACTTTTATGCAAATTTCCCCATTGCGGGATTAATAAAGGATTATCTTATCTTATGGCACTTGTGTATCATGCCATTGCTTGATTTGCGTTTTTTTGTCTTTCTCAAAAATGACAATGCGTTTGCGGGAAAGAACCCCTCATGGACTTCAGGCATAGCCGAATATCAAGCATGACTGCAACGAGACCAATCAATTACGATGTTTTATCAGCATGGAAATTGAATAAGAGACCCTACTGGCTTGTATATAATAACAGATCACACTGTGACTAAAGCTGCTTAAAGGAATTTATTCCAATTTTTAAATTAACCTGTAGAAATTAAAACTACACTGAAGAGCCAAAAACACAAGCCTATGCAAAATACATAGCAATGCCACCTGTAGACATCATGTATATAAAGCAAACAGACAGCTACAGAAGCGTCTAGAGCTGTGGGCTTTAGGAACCGACACCCTACTCGAGTATGTCTGATGAATGCATAACACAAAGCTATGCACCTTATCTGGGCTCAGCAACGCCGCCACTGGACAACTGACGACTGGACACAAGGATGACGCCACGGATGCTGCATGTCAACATGGGACTGTAGTGGCTGGTGATGGCTCTAGAATGGTATGGGGCTTGTTCAGCTGGTAGTCCATGGGAGCCCTGGTACAGTCTGACTGATATTTCTGCCCATGTTGGACCTACAAAGTATTAGACTGGTGTTTCGGGGGTTTTTTTCTCTGCCCTTCAAAAGAAAGAGTCTTTGGGAGATTGCTGAATAACCTGACGCAGCTTAAGACTCGTGTTTCTTGTCAGACACCAACAGTTCTTGGCAGACAGACTACACAAATTGTGCGCATGCTAATTTTTACAGCTTGAGGGTCCCTGGTTCGACTCGGGTTACTGTCTCGCATTGTACGCAGCAACACTGCTAATGAAATATTTTGAATTCAATGTGTATATCTCCATCTTTTCCCTCACTAACAAGGCTAATTTTTCACACTTTGTTCTGAATGACTGTCAGCATCCCTTTTTTACCAAGACGTCTCATTTCAGCAGCTTGGCCATCTCACAGCTCTGGGGTCCCTCGTTCCATCCTGAAGTTCACCATTAGGTATGTCTACGTTTTCTCTCTCTGTCCCACACTACATGTACTCATTGTCGCTAGGTGTAAAGTATGGATGATGCCCTGTAAACGTCTGAAGGATGAATGCTGCATTTAACAGATCTACTGGGAATCTGATCAGGGTAATGCTCTTAATGAAGATCAGTTTCATCAAGATGATGAACAACATAAAATAAAGGTACTATTAGTTATCCCTGGATGAATGGTACCACCAAGGTGTTTCAATCCGTTTTATATATATATATATATATTTGATCTGAAAATGTGACTATAACAACTCCATAAAGCTAGGATACGATTAAAAGTTTGTAGACACCTGACCATCACACCAGGATGGCAGTTTAAATACCACTGCTGTCAGAATATCTGACACTCTTCCGGGAAGGCTGTCGACTAGATTTTGGAGCATGGCTGTAAAGCTTTGCCAGCTCAGCCTTCAAGCCTGCACTGATGTTGGGCAAGAATACCTTAGGCATGCCTGGCGGTTCGTTTCATCCAACAAAGCTATGCAGGCCATGCAAGATCTTCAACACCAATTTTGGTAAACTTTGGCTGCACCCGAAATCACCTACTCATATTCTGAACAGTACACGAAAGCATGTAGCATGTCCGTATATGCAGTACTCTTTAAGCAGTCTGTGAAAAGTACCCGTATGATGTAGTACATCAGCTGCCATATGTGAACACAGCACACTGTGGTCTGGTAATCTATCCTGTAATTCAGCTGGAGCTGCAAAGGTGTTCGAAGCCGAGGAAGAAAAATTGTGAAAAGCGTAAAATTAAAATGTTTATGACTTTGTACAAACCCATGAGTACAAACCCATGGGTAGCTTTGTGGATAACAAACACATTTTGTCTGTGTTATCAATGTCACATGCATCACATGATGTTAATAAGACGGCAGACATATTACAGCCGATATTGCATGTACGCTTTAACCTCGCGTCCTGAAAGAGCTTACTGTTTTCCAGGTCGAACAGTGGGCACTGGATCACGTGTATCACGTAAGTATATCATTTCGGACGCAGCCCATCATATCTGTATGGAGCTTGCTTTGTGCACAGGAACACCGTCATGCTGGAACAGGTCTGGGCCTGTTAGGTTCATTGAAGCGTAATTCAAAGGCTTCCTGCTTTGCGACAATGGTTTAGGGATGACCTACACACCGCTATGTTCTCCCCATGTCCGTGTGAGTTTATCAGGTGCTCCGGTTTCCTCCCACAACCACCCCCTCTGGAAAAATACACAATAGGTGAACTGAACGCAGTAAATTGCCCCAGGTGTGTGTAAAAAGTGAAAGTGAACTATTTGCCTACTGTGCTTGCAAAACCCATCCGTGCAGAGCCTTAGGGGCAGTGAACACTTGCTCAGAGCGGAGGGCAGACCCATACCATGGTGGTCGGGCAGCATTTGGAGGGTTATGAGGTCTTGTCCACTGCAAGAATCAAATCTGGGTCCTTCACGTCGCAAGAACGGCTCCCTAACCACAAGCCCATGGCTGCTCCAGTGAACGGGTGCATGTGCGTGTATGTACCCTATGATGGATCGGCACCCTGTCCGGGAGGTATTTCTGCCTTGTGCCCAGTGATACCGAGTAGACGCAGAAGAAACCGCGACCCTGGCGGACTGTGAATAAGAGAATGACAGACTGACTAACTGACTGACTACACATGGGTGTGACGGTCAGGCATTCACAAACTTTTGTCCATATTAATGAACCTTAAGTTTAAAAGCGCACCATGTAGACATTCTTGCCATCAGTATTCTAAAGGTTACAAAATATATGTACACTCAGGGGCATCCAGGCAGCACAGTAAGATAGAGAGAGAGTCTGTGAGGGGTATCTTTCTTTTCTGACAGCGCAAGTGTGTATGCATGACAATGCACGAGCTGTCTGAATGCTGTGCTGCTTTAAACCGACTTGATACAGCCACCTAGCTGCCATGGAGTAACTCAGCCTGAGTGAGGGGGTAAAAAATCCTCACATAGTCTGAGAGAGGGAGAGAGAGGGGGGGGGGTTACTGTCTCTTTAAGGCCTTTAATCTCTTCGATCTGAAGCGTTTGTCTCCTACCAGCTAATGGCCGCCTCGGTGCGCGCGCACGCGTGCTTGTCTGTCTGTGTGTGTGTGTGTGCGTGCGTGCGTGCGTATAATGTCCACAAAGCGCACAGGGAGCTCTGTGCTCCTCTACATAACACCTCACTCAGCTACAAAAATGACACAGCGCGTGCGATTCAAAAGAGAAGAAGTGGAGGCAAAGTAACAAGTCTGGGACTCAATGTTTCACTTTGTGTCACAGACAGGCTCGAGAGCTGTGTCAGGGCTCGTGGGGGATCCCTTGGGGCACAATGCATGCAATGCACACATGTTTTAGGATGGGTAATTATTGCATTAAAGCTTGGGTTGAGGTCTTTAAACCAAAGGCGCGTGCCATTAAACCAATTCCTATATTGGGAGCAAGTGTAGCATTTTGCGCATGGGGTAATAATTATAATAATAATACTAATAATGCAAGAATGACAGATCATCCCAAAACGACAGCAAAACGTTAATGCAAATACGACAGCACGAGCTTTTGGCATGCAAAGTGTCGCCTTTCTACGCGGAAACACACACACTCACCCGCACGCACGCACACATACACACACAAAAGTTTAAGGGCAATCCTGATGACATGCACAACTTTCAAAAAAAGTGTGCAAACGCCTTGGTAAAGCATGCATTCTTGCACAATAAGACAGAAAAGTGTGAAATGAGATTGCTGTCAAAAAACACCAAGCTCAGTTTGTTAAAAGTGAAAACTGTGATCAACTTCACCAGCTTCCCTCAGCACTTACTATCGCTGTTTACTTCCGACCTGCTGTTTCCGAAAGTGCACCAAGAAAAAAAAAACACCCTCACACACACACACAAACATACACTCTCCTGAGTCGGAGTGAAAGTTTTCTGGGCATGCATGCATGCCACTAGACCTTTCGTGCACGCATGCATGAATGAATGTATATGCATATGCATGCATGATGCTACTCCCTTTGTGTCAACATTGTTTGCATTGCTTACACACACATATACACGCTGCATATTTACCGCGATCAGAGTGTTGTTCCGCTGCTCCGAGCTCTCGCTTGGTTCTTGCTGCTTGCCCTGCTGTTGTTGCTGTTTGCCCTTCTTGGCCCTTTGCTCCAGGGTGCGCTGATACAGAGCCGCCGTTTCCCGGCGCTCCAGCAGCTGCTGCTCGGCGTGCGCTTGCTGATAGCGGGCCTCGCAGACGTTGTGATGCCGCCGGCAGCCTTCGATCCTTTGCCGAAGCCGCTCCACTACTGTGCTGTGCTTAGGCACTCCAGCTCCAGCTCCAAGACCAGGACCAGGACCAGCTCCAGGACCGCTATTGCTGTTACAGTTATTAGGAGTTGTGTTGGTACCGGCGCTTAGGTTCACGTTACCACCGCCGCCGCTGTTGATGCAAACACCGCCGCCGTTAGAGGCAGCGGGTCCGGAGAAATCGCCCATCATCATCTGCGTTGATGCGTACAAGGGCTATTCTCTGTAAGGAAGAAGTTTTTACCACCCAGCCCGGACTCCCGTCTCCAAACCCGGGTCCGGTTGGATAGAGAGACCGGGTAGAAAGACTGGAAACGACAAATAACGCAGCGCTCCTCTGGGAATATCTCCGTGTCAACCATCCACCGTGTCTCCACCGCAGCCAAGCCGACACCGGGAGAAAATAATACAATATAAATAAAATAAAAGCGGAGGAGCGAGACCAGGAGGCGAGCGACCTCAAGTCCGCCGTCAGGCTGCGCTCTCGCCGCGTATTAGCGCTCCATCAAACAGTCCGCCGGTTTATCGCGCCGTCCTTCTCGGAGAGGAAAAAGTTTCCCGGTCCGCAGCCAACGCGCTCCCGAGCAGTAGTTCCGTGAAGTTTGCATTTCATTTCATTTCATTCTCCGTCTGCTCTTCATTTTCTCCTCTCTCTCTCTCTCTCTCTAACACGTTAACACATTTCCCTCCTCCCGAGCATGAACAAAGAAAGGTGTGCAGTTCAGAAAGTCGTGTGTGTGCGTGTGTGTGCGTGTGTGTGTTGAGGGAAATCCTACAGACGCGCTAATGTGTGGCTCGCTCTCGGCGGCGGCGGCTGCAGCCACCATCACAATGATCGCGCGCTCCAGTCCCCTCCTCCTCAACCTCCTCCTCCTCCTCCTCCTCCATGCCAGCGGAGTAATATCAGGACAAGAGCCAGGCGGGCACACGGCGGCCGGAGGACGGCTCCCCGCAAAACGCGGCGCGGAATATAGTCCCCTGCGGAGGAGGACCGCGCACTGGATGTTTAAGCAGTAATTAGTGTTGTGTGGTGAAGACATGTTATTAGTGCAACGGCAATAATAAAAACTAAGAAAATAAATATTTATAATTATGATAATCATTTTAATAATAATTCACTTTTCACTAATGAAAGTTGAAAGTGAAGTGAAGTGAAAGTGAAGTGAACTGTGCTTGCACAGAAATGAATCTGACCTCCGCATTTGAACCCAACCATGCAGTGAAACACACACTCACATACACTAGTGAACACTAGGGGGCAGTAAACACACTTGCCCAGGGGCGGGGTGCCTTAACAGGGCATCCAGGGGGAAGTCGGGGTGGTTAGGTGCCTTGCTGAAGGGCACTTTAGTCATGTCTCGTCTGTTGCAGGGATCGAACCTAGGGACACAGGTTTCCTAAGTATAAGGCCATGGCTCCCGAAGTGATTTACAGGGATAAAGTATGAAATAAAACAAAATATGGGTTTTTTTGTTTGTGTAGGTGTTTTTTTGAAGGGGGGGTTGTTGTTGTTTGTTTGTTGTTGGGGTGTTTTTTGATTGGGGATAAGAGCGTCTGCCAAAAGCTGT
>JAOVVF010000039.1:23304555-23317522 GCA_028565595.1 Duopalatinus emarginatus | reverse complement strand
ATAAGTTTTAGATAGGTGGTAATGCATGACACTTTTCTAGCAGAATTATGTTCCGAGTTCTTGAATCCTGATTTACCTTTACTAGTTTCAGATACTTCAAGAACTTAACTAAGCACTTTTGTAAGTCGCTCTGGATAAGGGCTTCTGCCAAATGCCGTAAATGTAAATATGAATGTAAATGCAAAGTCACAGCTACATAAAGCTTGATCAGTAAACACAAAACAGGTAGAAAACACAAAGTCAGTAAGCCAGGGACTGAAAACAGGTGAAATGTAAATAAAGTGGCTGAGTGCGGCCATCTTTCTTGGCTGCTGACAGGGCTGATTTCCTAACAGTATTATAGTGTCTAATACACACACTTGCACACAAACCAGACAGAAACTGAAAAAAGACCTCAGATGTTTTGTCTGTGTACAAATATGAAACACTGCACATACACTATATGGGCAAAAATAATCTGACACCTGACCATTACACCAACAAGGACTGTAATGACATTGTATTCAAATACATATACATTAATATGGCATTGGTCCTCCTTTTTACAGTTATAACAACTTCAACTTTTTCACTTATATTATTTTACATTTATTATTAGTTTTTGCATGTATGCAGTACAACTTTTGCAGTGTAATGCACAGGATAAAGATAGAGGCCTCGAAGAACACTAGGATGGAGTGATAGAGAAGACAACGATAAAGAAGAAAAAGAAGAAAATAGGCTTTGTGACAATGTCTCTTGCTCATAAGCGCTACACATAAATACATATGAATACAAATAAACCGATAAGACATATTTGCAGCCTTGTCACTCACTAATAGTAACTATAATTAATTTTTGCCAGTCAAACAAGAACATAGCAAGACTTTTGCAACTGCAGACATGTTAAGAAGTCGCTGAGAGCAGACGGCAAAGCAGCATGGAGCTAAAATGTGTCAGATTCTAATTAGATGTATAATGAAATGACTTAGTTGTACTAAGACAATGTGAGTGGAGTGGTAGAATAACCTTTGTCTTAGATTTAGGGACCTAGATGCATTGCTGTGGACATAACCACATTAACAGGTTGGCTCTTGCTACTGTCTTTATAACAATATAACTTCTGCCCAGATGCATGCAATCTATTTTTATCTCATTGCCCACTTTTCCTTAAAAAATGCAGACCTGCGAGACAGAAAGGTCAACAGTTGAGGAACAGTATGTGATTTCATTCCTGGCTGGACGTGCATTGGTGTGGGAGAAAAAATTCCCATGATGCAAAAGAGCAGCAGGTTCAGGGGGAGTTTCGTCCACCTGACAAGGAAAGAGAACTGCTTCAACAAGTTAAGGCACCTAGATCAGTGACTGATCATGCTGTGTCGTTCCAGACATGAATAATGAGGCTCCAGTTAGTAATAAAAACAATTTGAGAGTGGAGCAACTCACCGGGGGGGTTTATCTCTGTGGTGAAACATTTTAATCAACACACTAGAGAGAGAAGACAAGAACATCAACGAACAGCAATGCCTCTGATTTCCAGTGTTATCATTAATACGCTCCTCATCAACCATCTCAAGGTCTTTTTTTCTCAACAGTTAGACAGCTGTTCATGTTTCTCATTGAATGAGTGAAGCAAAAGCTGTTTGTGGCTGTTTTTTTTTTTTTTAAAGAAACCAACTGGTCAATTCTAGGAAGGAGGACCTGTCATCAAACACATTAGATAGAAGAAATGAACCCCTGACGAATTGGGCTTCTGAGCATCACCAGTGGAGACCCACACAGATGTTCACATAGAGACAGCAGTGGGTTTATTTAATTGATAGCACTTTAAATGTTAGACTTTCTTTACTTCGATGATTTCTAATGAGAAAACAAGAAGTCACAGAGTACTCAAGAAAATCTCCCTGAGGTAACATGAGCAGGAAACCTTGATGGAAACCAAAGTCAAACAGGAACACTTCCTCTTTTGGGTGATACTGGATACAGGGAATATAAATCATTACCCTTCCACAATGATAGACTGTAAAGTCAAGCAGTAATATATGTTTTGGAAGGATTTCTAGTTGATAATCTTTACGATTACAGCAGCAGTTCTTAGGTTCTTAAGTCTACAGCATCCGATTGACACCATCCACTGAAGCACAGGTGAAACTAGGGCACTGGGAAGTGCAAAACTTATTAGTATTAATATAAATAAAAAAAATAAAAAATCAAAGTATTCATGTGGGACCGTCCATCAGCACAAAGAGCCACAAAAACAAACAAATGAAACCTCTATTCAAAAGCTCCCAACTCGCAACAGGATCCAAATGTGCATATATCACTAAGCTAAACATGTGCTGATATGCTAAACAGGATCAACCTGAAACATCTGCTTCACTTCCTGCTCCCTATCAGACACAGAACTCAGTTTCCCACAGACCACTGTAGCCATCCAATATGGCTGCTGATCATCACACTCCCTCATTCAACACATGGGCTGCGTCCGAAATGGCGTTCAAAATACTAGTTAGTATGCGACACGATATAGTGCGTCCGAATACCTAGTATGTATCAGGTAGTATGTGAAAGACAGAGAAAGTTTATTATTATCTGTGTAGGCAGAGCTACATGTAACATTTTTAATTACAAATAAATTTTAAAGTTAATTAAGTTGAAACTATAAATAATTGTGTGGGAACTCAAGTGGTGTGACGTCTTGGGTCAAAGGTTGATGGTAAGATGGTGGGTCAATCACGTCCGAAGTGGTGTGCATATACAACACGCTCGCATACTAGAAGTGTATACTAGTTTAGCAGTTAAGCAGTATGTACTTACTCCAAGCTAGCAGATAGTATTCAAGTATGCCATTTTGGACGCAGCCTTAGTGTCACTTTGTGTCTGCTTTACCAAGAGTCTCTTCTTGTCTCATGTCTTATAGGGTTTGATTACTTTGTCTTCGTATTTGTTGTTTGCTGATCACCTTCCTGTTGGCCTGCTTGTGCCTTCTAGGGCTGCAGTGGCTTAACGGTTAAGGGTTACTGATCAGAAGGTTGGGGGTTCAGACCACAGCAGATCCAAGCTGCTACTGTATGACCTTGAGCCAAGCCCTCAACCTTCTCTGCTTCACTGTGTCCTATGCTGACCCTGCTGACAAGATCTGATTTCCTCGGGTTGCTCTTATTCCATTATGATGATCCTAGATAATCAATGCTATTTACCCAATCAGCTTTAAGGGCTCTCCTTAAAGTCATTTCAAGCATGACAACAAGAGACTGAAATTTTGCATTACGTTGATGAGAATATCGTGTTGCAGCAGGTAAGCGGTTTTGCAGCCTTATGTCTTAATGCACTAATATAGCATGTAGGCTCAACTTCCGCTAGGAATGTGATGTGCAATGTAGCTTCACAATTCTTTTAGAGGGTAGCATTTGAAATTACATCACAGAGAGATAGGAAATTTAATTGCACAAAATCTGTGTCTGTCCTGGATTAAGTTAAAAACAGTAGTCTTAGAAACAACAGCGACCCAAGGAAATTCAGATCATCCGACCCTGCTCTCTGACCCCAACTTCCTAACAAGCTGGAATATGTGAAGAAAAGAATTTCACTCTGCTGTATTGTACAGTATATGTGACAAATAAGATCTTCCTCTTCTAAGAAACTGTCTTACCGTATTTTCTCTCACTCTCATTCTGACACAACCCTGTAGTACATTGACCAAGGCTCCTGAGATCTCATCAAATGAGTCCCATGTTTCATGTCTGTCGGGAGGTGTTGATAAATTTGCCATAGCAGCAGTATAACCCGCTGCAAGACAAATGATCCCCCTTAATCTAGAGGGGACATGCTATGCACATTTCAATTATTTTATATTATTCCCTGAGATGCCTTTGTAAAGGCTTCGGGTTAATGTCAGGCTATAGCCTTTACTTTATTATTAGCCAGACGAAGGATTCTTCTGAGTTGGAAGTCAACCACCCCACCTTCATACTCGCTATGGTTAAAGGATGTGATCTTTTTCCTTAGATTGGAGAAGATTAAGTTTAGCCTGAGGAGCTCTGTCAAAAATTTCTATGAGATGTGGCAGCCTCTTATTACTTATTTTAAAAAGCTTACCAAGTTGGAGGTTGAGGAGGCCGGAGAAGAGGAGGGTTAATCTTTGCTTTGTAATTATGTTTTATTTATTTTATTTATTTATCGGTTTTTGATTTTGCATTTATGGATCTTCCTATTTATTTATTGAATTATCATGTTTATCTATTTATTTATTTTATTTTATTTTATTTTATTTTATTGTACGTGTTTAGATTTTGGGGTGAAAAGGGACTTTTCTATAGTTACTTGAAATGTATGCTGGTTTGTTTTTCCTGTCTTGTAGTTAAGTCATCAATAAAAAATAAATAAATAATAAAAAAAAAGAACAATGGCTTCGGCACTAGGATTGCAGTCTTACACGTATAAACTGAGTTAGAAGAGGAAACTGAAGGAGCAGACACCAAGCCAGTGTCTTAATAAAGATTACAGATGGTTTCTTTAGAATAGTCATTTTAAACACATTTCCAAATCTTATGTTTCATAAGTGACATCAATTTTCTTTCTAATACTTTTCCCAAACAACACTGGGCAATCTAGGCAACTCACTGCAGGTTTAACACAAGCTATATAGCACGCCACTGGATATTTTGTTAAGCTTGCTGTTGTGCATCCTGGAAGTGCACACTAGAACATGTGTTTGTTTCTCCTCGACATCTCCACTTGTTCCTTCTACATATCGTTCACTAAACTAGGTAGATTAGGCAAATAGTTCACTTTCACATAAAATGAATGCACTTTTGTAACTGGCTTGTTCTCTCTGCCTATATCTGCCTCTGCCTTTCTTCGGCCATTGCGCCGCTGGTGTCGTGGTATCATGCAAGATTCCCATTCTTGCGACTCAGTTTTGATTCCCGGGTGGTGCACAGTGTTTGCTTGAATTTCCCTCTGGGATCAATAAAGTATCTATCTATCTCATTGCAGACTGGGAAGGGAACAGTCCACTTTAAAAGGCTTAATATTTCCAATACGTTACACTAATATATCTTATTTCAAAAACAACAAGAATAAAAACAGTTTTCCAAGGAATGTACTCTTTAATGCACTTATTCTAATATGTTATTGTCTCTATAGCAAGACCTCATACACAGGGAGGCGTAGTGGCCACAAAATGTAATAATAAATACATCAAAAACACACATGGGAGGTGAATTAGATATGTTAAACTGCCCCTAAGTGTGTGTTGTACCCTGCGATGGAGTGCCGCTCTGTCTGTAGGGGGTTCCTGCCATGCGCCCAGTGATTCTGGGTGGGTTCTGAATAAACTGTGGCCCTGACAGACTAAGCGGATAAGATAATGACTGACTGACATGATAGGAATGAATGAATGTAGTTACACTTATATAGCAGTGCTCAACCAACACACACTGACGAGAAGCGGCAGCCAATCGCACACAGCGTACTCTCAACCGGAAACGACTGTCCACCTGGAGGACCTCATCAGGCAGTAGGAGATTCACCCAGGACAGAGTTCCAAATCTTATTAACTGCGTATATGTCTTTATTACAGGTGGCCTTGGTTCATGCTTTGAAACCATGGGTATATTTTTTGCTGTATCTGTGTGCCTTATGTCACCTCTTCATGACTCTGAAACATGTGTCTGCTGATTTACCTAGCTGTTGCACATACCTTCGCCTGTGCAATTATTTATTTTTTGTGGACACATGCTGCTTGTGGATTGACTCACCTCTTGGCTGAACTTTGCCTTTTATTCTGGAATTAAGTACCTGTTTAATATTGTTACTTGAGGATTTACTTGTGTGTTTACTGTGTGTGGAATTACCTGTTGGCTGGCCAACCTTTTTTGTTTTTTGCACGTTTTTACTCTCCAATCTGCTGGACTGTGACCTGTTTTGATCCCTTGTAGTGTGCTTTTTGGCAAGTGTGAAGTTCCTTTTTTTGATAAATTTAGGACATCTGCAAGACATATGACTGTTTTTTTCATGCTTATCTTTTATCCAGTAATGGACAAAAAAAATGCTTGTTACCTTATTTGTTTATACTGGTAGTAGAGCCCTTGTCCATCCCTTTTGTACTGTGCTTTTATTTAACTATCATTATTTATTTATTTACCCATTTCTTTATCCTCCTCCCATGTTTGCTTAATATATGATCATGATGTTCAGAGAGTACTATGTTCCTTCTGCTGTAATGCAACAATTTCCCTTTTGTCAGTGCAGCCACCGTGCCATGATCCAGCTGGGACTCCAGCTCCCAGAGTTCCAGGTGGCCAACCAAAATGGCTGCAGGTGGCCAACCAAAATGGCTTCTCATTCTCCTGAATAGTAGTAGTGTTTAGCCACCCATTTAATGGTCAGTCGTTTATGTTAATTATGTTCACCTTGTTTCTGTTCAACTATTGGCTATAACTCTACTCTCTGTGTCTTTAGTTGCGAAGTATTTGAGCTCTATTTGAAATAGTTATGTCAGATAAACTTGAAATTTTGACCCAAGCTTACAGTCCTGACCTTGACCGTTTCTGTGCCTTATGCAGTCTCTTTGCTGATCTTCTGGCCTGTGTTCCTGGATTTCAGTTTATGGACTGTGTATTCATAGTTTGTCTACTTGATTTAAATAAAACACCTGCAGTTGTGTTTGGATCCTATCTTGGAGAGGGATTAATAAACTTCTATCTATCTATCTATCTATCTATCTATCTATCTATCTATCTATCTATCTATCTATCTATCTATCTATCGAAAGAAAACAAAACAAAACAAAAGGTAACATCACAGATTATACCATATATCGGTCTTTTGATGTCTCATTAAAATATAGGCAAATGTGATGCCTTCCTTTTATATATGAAAATTAATTAATCATATATAACTCTTAATATTACTTGGATATTGTCTGTCCGCCTGTCTATCTAAGTGATATTGAAGGTTATATGTGATTTCTAATAAACTATTAACTATTAACTGTACTATATAACTGTATTTCCACAAACCTGGAATCTGTTTTTCCATATACAAATGATAAAAGGAAGGCATCACATTTACCTATTTTTAATGGCATTAATCTGAGATGTCACCTTTTGTTTGGTTTTGCCCTGGGTGACTTTAGTCAGCATTAGTAGCAAACATTCAAGATACACAAAGATTTGCTAATATGTGTAAGGCAACTGTATGGCAACACGCCAGGGTTGCAGGATTGACAAACTGCAAAACACTACATGCACAAAAAAGTAGAGTGTGGTGAGAAAGAAATCTAACTTCTGATAAAAATCCACCAAAACACTGACACTGGGTAATCCCCAGTCCCAATATTCAGTGTTCATTTACACTGATCAGCCATGACAAAACTGGTGCCAATTTGTCAAGGCATAGACTCCACAATACCACTGAAGATGTCCTGTGGTATAGAAAATATGGATTATGGAAAAGAATCCTCTTTATGATGAGTAAGAGTAGCACTGCCTTGTGTCGGGGTGCATCTCACTACCCTGTCGTTAATTGATTAACCTTAAAAACAGCCCCAAGTGTTTCATACCTTCCCTAATAATGCTAAAGATGTGATGAATTGACTTCTATTCCTCCTTTTTGGTGAATGTAGCTAGACACACTCCTGGGAAGAGATAAGTGCAACACTGTGATGTTTTTATTACTGTAAGAAAGGACCGAGTCATTTTATGACCCGGCCGAATGTTCTCTACTACCTTCTCTTCTAAATTGCTGTTTTTAATTTGTGCATATGTGTGTGTGTGTGTGTGTGTGTGTGTGTGTGTGTGTGTGTGAGAGAGGAGCAACAGAGGGGGAGCAAGACAGAACGTCCTTTTACCAATTCTTTTTAGTTTCATCTTCTACTATAAAAGGAACAAGGTGTGATTTGGAAACTGTCTCTGGGAAACTGGTGTGTTGAAACTTGAAGCTACTGCGTGCTGCATTACTCTGCTGTGTTGGCAGATTGGTACTCAGCTGGCTCTGGGAACAAGACCTAGAATCAGACATGTTCTCTTCTTTTCATCTCTTCATTCCCTCCCCCAGTTCATCAAGCTTGCTTCTTTTACCATTGTTCTACACTCCTTCCTTATTTCTCAACTTTATTCTCCTCCTCCACACTTTTCAACCACATGCTCAGTTCCACCTCCTCTTCCCCTTCTCGCTGCTTTTCCCCTACACTTACAAACAAATGCACTATCTTGTGCCCTTACTTGCTTTTCCTCATCCTTACTGTCTTCCCTGGACTTGCTACACATCTCTTTAGCCTGAACCACCTTCCTAAACTTCCTCTTCCTCACTAATATTTCATTTCATTTCATCTATCTTCTTCACCCCCATCTCTATCCCTAAAACATGCTCCCTCCACTTATCCACTTTTCTCTTCTCGCCTTCATCATCATCCCCACGTTTGACTCAGTGCAATATAGGCGAAAGGGCACCCCCACCTCCTGGTGCTTATGATCTGGGTGTAGAGTTGTTAGCGCGTTAGTGCATAGGCACTGAGGGGAATTTGGGTTTTCTCTTCATGACTAAGAGCAAGAGAGAAAGATCACATAATAAAACAAAAAAACATGATATTTCCAGTGATGTCATAGGGTGTTCTCAGGTACAGTACATGATCGGATCACTGTAACACACCCTGGAATAGCTTATTGATTAATGTCAACAAAAACAATATGATAAAATATCAAATAATCTAATTTATTATAATAATATTCGCTATAATAACAGTTCCTCCATCATAAAAATGTAGTCTGTTAACAAGTACACATTTTGCTAATCATAATAAAAGATAAGGATTAGGATATAGGGACAAAGCAGTATCAGTTTTTGTAATATTGCAGTCACAGGTTTGCGTATATCAAGGCTTCAAACATTGTGTAAGAACATCAGCCCTTTCATACTTTAACCAAAACTCCATTTCCCAGAAACCCCAGTGGCCAACCAAGATGGCCATGCTCACATGAGACTCTTTAGTTTCCACCTGTTCTCTGTGTTATGTTAATCCCAATGCACCTGGTTTCAGTCCTATACATTATCACTGATTTATATCACCGGTTTTATTTTTCAGTACATTTAAGTTCCCTTGTCTCACTGCACCAGTGAAAAGTATTTGGATCTGTGACATTAATGCACCAAGCTGGTTTTCCTGTTTGTCCTGCTGGTTTTTGGATTCCCACTGTCCTCACGGTTAGTTTCTGAGCCCTGTACTAGACTAGTGTTGTCTGTTTGCTGATTGCCTGAGCTTCTTGCTGTTACTGAGAATGATTTTGGATAGTGTTTTCAGATCTTGTTTGTGTTTTTAACTTGCACCATTGGCTTGGCTAATCGAAGCTTAAGCATCAGAGGTATCTCCTTAATATTGTCACGTTTCATTTACTCAAATGAACAGTAAACTTTGGCTATATTCGGTTGTGTCACTCGTTAATTTCAAGTTAATCACTTCAAGTTACAAGTTACAAGTTAGTCACTCGAAATGTTTCACAAAGAAATCCAAAACGTCAAGGTCTACAGGGTTTATACACCCGAAGCCCAGGGACAACACATCTGACACCAATCGGTGCAATCACGGTTTTTGGAACTGCTGGGCAAAGAGTTGGTGGCTATTTTGTTTGGTCGCCAAGATGTGTCAGCCATTTTGTTTTGTCTCTGCGAGCAAATGCTGGCTAACAAAGCTGTGCTGACATGTGCAGCACTGATGCACAATGTTTACTTAACATCTGGACGTAGACCTGTGTAACTTTTTTGCTTCATATTGGGGCCAAAGTGACTGTGCCCCACAGTTCATTATTTAAAACAAATGCGTTCCACGTGCAAACAACTATTTTGAACTGATCACTTGATTAGATAAATTCTGATAGGCTGGCCCTATGCTAACCTAATGAAGACTGCGACGGGAAATACTGATGTTTAGCCAGTAAAGTGTGCAGGAAAATATTTAAGGAATGCATTTGCATTATGTATTATATATTGTAAACTGAATTATCGATCATGCACTGCTCCACAGCGTCATATGATGGGGCCCAGCCCCACTGGCCCCTAATATAAAGACACTCCCTAGTCTCTGCTGCTTCTTTAACTCTTATATTATCTCCATTCACATATAATGAGTGGTTGTATATGACATTCTCTTACTGATTTCGTAAGCCATTTATCTTAGCAAGGAAACACCCTGGCGACAAGTCGCCAATCCATCACAGGGCAGATACAAGTACATTCACACACAGGGGCAATTTAGCATCTTTGAGTTTACCTGACTGCATGTCTTTGGACTGCGGAAGGTAACCAGAACTCTTAGAGGAAACTCACGCAGATATGGAGAATATACACACTCCACACCGAAAGGAATCAAACCCAGACGCTTCTTTCTGTCTTCCATTTTTTGCTTGTAAAAAAGCAACTGAAAAAACATGAAATGGAGGCGGACAAAAGAATCTCTTTACTGTGTCATACCTAATTTGCTTAGTAGAAAGGAAATCACAATTAAAATATCGCTTTATGCATTTTGTTTGTTGTGACTCTCTGTGTCACACACGTAGACAGTAAAAGGACGCTCGCCTGTTGCTCGGTAGGATTACACCCAGGTATGGCATTTTCCTGAAGCGTTAAGCAGCCACAACAAATAGAGAAGCACAAATACGTGCTGTAGCACTGGACATAGCAGAAGCACAACATCATCTGGATGCTTTTCAAGTGACTGGATGGCATTTCGGAGGTGTAAATCTGAACCTGTTAGGAGTTAAATTGAAGTTAAACCCAGCTATAATTTCCAATGAAGGCAGAGCTGATATAAAAAGTCAGAGGAGAATTGGTGGTGGCTGTTGCCTTTCCAAAATTTAGATGGGCTGAGTGTTTTTACAATTACCAGGAGAGCTGGTGCAAACCACAGGCATCTGTTAACTCACAGTGAGTTACAGCACAGAGAGAAAGAGAGAGAGAAAGAGAGAGAGAGAGTCTGTCTTTCCTTTCCTGAGGCCAAATTTACCTATTTTTTTTTTTTTTTGCTGTCTGATTTTCCTCTCCTGATCCTCCTGTGGAAACATTCTCACCCAGTCACTGCACGTTTCTCTCTCTCTCTCTCTCTCTCTCTCTCTCTCTCCCGTAACCGCTGATTTCAACACACTGTTTACTCTTCAGTATCAAAACAGACAGAACTGAGATACGTGAGTCCAGACACTGTAGTCTTTATTAGCATGATGCTCACATGTTAGCAGCATTTTTCTCTGCCTTGTAATCTGTAAACCGTAAACCAAAGGCCTCTAGAGCTCTCCAGATGGAGCAGCCCCATCCAAAAGCACTAAAAGCTGCTAAAAACAGCCACCTGGTAAATGAGAGATTGTGGTTTGGATCCTACAGTGGTGGAAGCAGCTCATTACAAAAATCCGCAAAGGTTTGAGTCTTTCTGAAACACTAGAACGCACAAATGCAATGATCCAATTTACACTACCATTTTCTGCAGCTAATTCAAGCCGAACACGGCACAACTAAACATTAAGTCTGCCTCCACACAAAGTCTAATTTTACACCCAGGCTCTCTCAGCACTTTTTTAAGATCTCATGAGGCCACAAAGTTTAATAAATAAACAAGAGGTTTTATTAAAGCACACTGTAGCGCTAGAATTACTATGAAGTAATTATACAAATTCATGACCTGTTACGGTTAGTTACTTCCTAGTTTTTAGTTTATAGTAAACATAAGAAGGTGTGTGAGGACCTGACGAGCGGTCGTTCGAGCTGAGCATCAGGCCATGTGGAAATAATAAGAAATAGGAGGTCGGATCATCTGTAAATGAACAGCTTCTGGCTTTGATTTAACACTGGGTCTAATTTAATACTGAAGTTAAATTAACACTGGGTCTAATTTAACACTTGGCATCATTTAACACTTGCTTTATTTTATACTGGGATTAAATTAATAGAGAGAGAAATGTAATACTGGGACTAATTTATCATTCGGTCTTTAATTTAACACTTGGTCTAATTTAATACTCAAATTAAATTAACACTCAGTCTAATTTAACACTGTGTTTAAATTAACACAGACTCTATGTTGAGTAAAACTAAATACTGAGGGTTAAGGTAGCATTAGGTCTAACACTAGCTCTAATGAAACACACCATTTTAACACTGGGATTAAATTAACACATGGTGTAATGTAATACTGAGACTAAATTAATACTGGGACTAAATTAACACAAGCTGTTTTTTGGGTATAACTAAATACTGAGGGTTAATTTAGCATTAGCTCTAACACTAGGGCTATAATTAAACACAGTGTGGTAATGCTAGGGTTAAATTAACATTGGATCTAAATTAACACTGGGTTTAATGTAATGTGGGATCTAATATAATACTTACATTACTACTCAGGCTAATTTAACACTGTGGTTAAATTAACACAGGCTCTATTTTAACACTGTATAAATAAATTGCATTGCAACACTGGGACTTATTTAACACTACTAGGATTGTTTAAACACAGCATTGTAACACTGGGGCTAAATGTACACTGGGTCTATATTAAGGGTCTATACTACTTGGGTTAAGTTAACAATAGGTGTAACCCTAGGTCTAATTGAAAAACAACATTGTAACACTGAGGCTGAATTAATGCAGTCTCTGTTGAGTATAACTGAATACTGGGGTTAAGTTAAGATTTGGTCTGATTTTAAACTGGGATTATTTTAACACTGGGTGTTATTTAACCATGGGTTAAGTTTTGTTATGGGATTAAATTTTAACAATGAGTCTTAAAACTTGAGTCTGTGTTAGATTTAATACTAGAGTTAAATACTGGGCCTAATATAATACAGGGTTTGAATTGGATTGTGTTTCAGTCGAAACATGATTCAGTAATGACATCTGATTCAGCATTGCAGGTAACCACCAGGTGGTGCCACAATCTTCACCTCAATTACAGAAACGTGTCTTCAGGCTGCCATGTCTTTACTCGAAAGACAATGTATTTTTA
>JAOVVF010000039.1:23252872-23265889 GCA_028565595.1 Duopalatinus emarginatus | reverse complement strand
GCTAGCTGAATTAGCATACATCCAAAAACTCTCTGACTGCACCGTATAGTTTGTTGTAAATGTATGCGTTGAACACCAAAATCAAGTTATCTGACAATATATTCTAAAAGCCTACATTTCTTTATACTGCATTTCATTTTATAGTTGCTTTATCTAGCTAAGTTAGCTCTCATTAGCAAGCTCAGATTAGCTTTAACTAGCTTAGCTAGCTCGCAAAACGAGTTTTAATGAATCTCTAAACTCCACATATTTATGCATTAATGCATCACTTACACTTATTTTATCATTTACATATCACTTATTACTATTTGCAGTGGTTAAAGGATTTCCTACGGTTGAGGGATGGTTAGTTAGCAAGCTAGTTAGCATTGCTAGTTTAGCTAATACGCTAGATGCTAGCACAAGTCATAACGTATTTTTTGGTCCTAATGTCAGGTCTGTTTCCTTAAACACTCGGTATAAATAACTTACAACTTCTAATATATACCCGTGTGTTCCTCATGACATTGGTGTTTACTTAGTTTTATATTCCTGAGGCGTCTTAATTTATTAATACGAATTAGCTAGCTAGTTAGCTAGCATTAGGCTAGGCTACTAAAAGGAGCTCCGTGTCTAGGCCTGGTGTTATCGACATGACTGCTGGACTTGTGTGGCTCACTCCTTAAATGAATACAGCATATACATATAAACAACTCGTTTAAAAGTTGTCTAGTTAGGGTTTTTTTTAGTGTTCACTACAAGTTTAGCTTCCATGCTACATTGTGCATAAGTTTGTGTCTGACAGACACATGGACAATACAGCTAACTTACCCTGAAGTGAAAGCACAGTGAAAGTGAACTGCCTATGCAGCTGAACACACACACTAGTGAACACCAGGGGGCAGTAAACACAGTTGCCCAGAATAGAAGACAGCCCCAAACCACAGCACCCAAGGAGCAGTTGTGTGGTTAGGTGCCTTCCTCAAGGGCACTTCGGTCGTGTCTTGTCCGTTGCAGGGATCTCACCCGGGACCTTACAGTCACAAGACCGGTTCAATAACCACAAGCCCACGGCTGCCCCACCCTGATACTGAAGCTCAATATTCTGCCACTGAAGTGTTATTGTTATATAAGAACTTGTTGTGTTGTTGATTAAGTTCCTCTTTGTGTGTTATAAGGCATTACAACAGCTTGAAATGTAAAGCTGCCCTAATGAACATGTATTGTACATGTAGCTTGTACCCTGTATCAGCTGTAACATTTATAACAGGTGGTTAAAATCACATTGATTGTCTCATTGCAGTGGCAGCAAGTGACGCAAGTAAAGTTGATATGCTTGAGGGGGTGTCAAGTGTCAAGCCGTGGGCTTGTGGTTAAGGAACCAGCCCTGTGCTAGGACGGTCCCTGGTTCGATTCCCGTACCGACATGGCGTGACTGAAGTGCCCTTGAGTAGGACACCTAATCCCTGACTGCTCCCCGGATGCTGTAGATGGGATTGCCAACTGCTTCTAGGCTCCCTCTACTGTGTGAGGTCAATGTTGTGTGTGTTTCACTGCACATATGGATTAAATGCGGCGGTGTGCAAGCACATTGGTCAACGAGTCACTTCACTTTATTGTACGTGTAGCATACACACCGATCAGCCGTAACATTATGACCACCGACAGTTGTCGTGGATCACATTGATTATCTCAGTACAATGCAATGACACCTGGTAATATTGGATATATTAGGCAGCAGGTAAACATTTTGTCTGTGAACTTAATGTGATTGAGGCAGGAAAAATGGGCAAGCGTACGAATCGGAGCAACTTGGACAGGGGCCAGATTGTGATAATTAGACTGCTGGGGCAGAGCACCTAAAACAGCTGTTCTTTTAGGATATCCTCAGTCTGCATTGTTCAGGACCAAAAGTGGTCCAAGGAAGGACTAGACAGGATGTCTATGCTTACTCGTGTCCACCTCCAAAACTGCTTGCAGTGGACACGTGAACGTCAGAACTGGACCCTTGAGTAACGACCTGATCTGATGAATCACATTTTCTTTAACGTCATGTGGATGGCTGGGTGCATGTGTGTGGTGCTTCATGGGACCAAGAAGAACAACAAGCTGGTGGATGCAGCATGATGCTTTGGGCAATGCTGTGCTGGAAACCGTGGTTCCTGGCATTCATGTAGGTGTTACCTAAACATTGTTGCTGACCACGGACACCCTTATGACTGTGGTAGTTCCTGATGACAGTGGCCTATTTCAGCAAGACAATCTGCTCTGCTACACTGCAATAATGATTCATGAATATTTTGAGGAACATGACGAAGAGTTCAAGGCGTTGTCTTGGCCTCCAGATTCCCCAGATCTAATGGAGATCTGTGGGATGTGCTGATCCAAAACAGCACGCCCCACCTCACAACTTCACAACTCATAGTTCTGCTACTGACGCTTGGTGCTAGATACCACAGCTCACTTTTAGAGGTCTAGTGGAATCCATGCCTCAGTGGGTCAGAGCTGTTTTGGTGGCAAACGGGGGCCTACTCTGTGTTAGGCAGGTTGTTATAATGTTCCGGCTGGTGTATGATTTATGTGTTTTAGTTAATTAGGATCTAGGATGGGAGGATATAGATGGATATATGGACTTATAGGGACAAATTTAAAAAGGATTGCTTGTATTTTCTCTCGTGCTGATACAGATTTGATATTGAATCGTGTTTGATGGTTTTCTCGCTCCGGTTGTCTGATGTGTGTGTTATGGTGTCAATGTGTGTGATGTTGATGCAACCATTCTTCACATGAACACAGGACGCAACTTGTCTTAAGGCCTGTTGCTATCGCGCCTCTGGTGTTTTACATAACTCGGCAACAGAAGGTTTCTGTGAGTCGCCTCGGCTGTTGTCAGGATGTCAGTATTGGGTTAGCATTTAATTCCAGCTCATGCTCTCATAGTGTAAATAAAACACGATCACAGACCTGCGTTTAATCTTTCTGTAAAACCCTTAAACAAAGTGAGAGCTGTGCATTACGTTTACTTATGACTTTTTCACCTGGCAGTGTTGTGTGGATACTGAACATATAGTGGTACACACACATTAGGTGTTGAACTTGGAGCTCGGAGAACTGAGCTGTGAGCCGCTATTGACTTTTAGTAATGACTTTTAAAAAATCCTATTCTCACCTTCTCCCAAAGGCATTCTGCCCGGTCCCACCCGTTCCTGCAGTTATTATTGTTTGCACCTGCCCAAGATATTTTCTGACCTTGGTTTGTTCTGCTTCTCGAGCTGTAGACAGGATAAAACCATATTTATTAATGATGACTGAATCAGTGTGTAATGCTGCCCAAATGCCATTCATACTTGTCATTCACATGCCTCATGTGAGATCTGATAAGCGGTGGAAATCTCCAAGGGTACCATAATACATTATTATTGCGATTGTGAATGTTTTGCGATATCATGAGTATTGTAATAAAGTATTGTAATTTATTACCAACTGCACATTATGTCCACAAGTGAACTCTGTGTCAATAAGATAAAGTTTTCTGTCTGTTTATTCTACTTTTTTTATTGGAGCAAAATTTGATTGTGAAGCAGACAGGATGACCAACTCTATCATAAAAACCTGTCATAAATCTTGCATGCATCTGACTAACTAAACTGTTTCAGTGCATTACAGTCTGCACCGAAAAACTAGTACATTAGACTAGTACTGTGTAGGTTTGCCATGGGGGACCTGCACGAGCTGTAGGCAATGAATAGCGGTGTAAATCGCAAGATTCATGTAGATACGATCTTGCATCGACAAATTTGCCACTATGCGATTCAGTTGGGTTCTGGTTTGTTTTCGATATGAATCTGTTTTATTTCCATAAACTCACAAATGCAGACAAAACGTAATTTGACCATTTTATTATTTTATTGTATTTGAAGAACGTAATTCTTCATTTGCCAGTCAGCGTGAATGAAATGACAAGTTATGGTTACATATGCTTCGTTTGTACACTTGCATCTGTTGCGACGGGTGAAAGTTCAAGCCATCAGCTTCAGCAACACCATGCTGCTGTTTTAGGTGAACTGACAAGTTAGTGGTGTCACCCGAGTACCTTAATTCACACTTACAGTCTTTGCATACGGCAAAGGTCTCATCTGTCTGTCAGTTATGTTTCCACATCCGAAATGTTCCGAAATGTTTCCACACCCATGGCTTGTAACCAACGGGAGAGTGTGTTACGACTTTGCTGCCACTCCTCAGATGACTGGTAGATGGCTCCTGCATCATCAGCTGATGAACCCATGCATGTATTCGGCAGACTGCAAAAATGCTGCCCCCTACAGTTTAGGAGGAGCGTAGCTCACGAAGATAATGTTCGAACAGCCGGACATCAGTGTTTATGCGTCTCTTTGATGCACTGTATCGTTTGCTATTCGGGTCGATGCATTGATACAGATCAATGCATTGTTACATCACTAGCAACGAACACCATACTTCCTTCAGAACGGTCCAAAATTCTGCTGTAGTTCAAGATGTAGGATTTTTCTGTTCCACAACACATTGCGTGGCATCCCGGATGTGTTCAATAACATTGATTTGGTGACTTGGGTAGGAATGACAACCTAAAATTCAAATAATTGTTCCTTTACCAATTCCTTTAACATAATTTAGTGTCTCTGAAGTTGTGTGATGGCGCATTATTCAGTTAGAAGGGACCAAACCCATAAGAATGAATGCAGGACATTAACGGTTGTAACTTGTCAGAAAGGAGGGACACAGTGTTCACCTGACAAAGATGTAGCTGTACCAGGGGTCTCATGGAATGCTAGCTAAACAAACCTTACACCATTATGGAGCCACCACCAAAACCAATTGATGGCTGTAGAGATTAAATTCCTCCATGTTGCTTGTTTGGTCTTTGTTAGAAGTAACTGTGGTAGCTGGAAACAGGACTTCACATTTTCTTCTGCCCAATTTTTTAAATATTACATAACATTTGCAAAAAGTTTAGATGGAGTCTCAGGTACTGGCGGCTACATTACTAATTCCTGTCGCTGTGGGAAATTCCCTGAACCCTTACCTGGAATTTCTGTTTGTTCAAAAACATGACCTGACCTTCAGCTAAGTATTTAACACACACACATGGGCAGTTTAAACAGTCAAAGGAACCTTGAAGACGTTTCCTGCTTCACGTTGCTGCAAAAGGCTCCTTGAATGCATGTTTACTGATTATTTTCAGATTTCTGAGCTGGTTCAAGTTCATATATCATATGATTAGTTCAGCTGCAGCAGAGAGATAAGTGGATTTAAGGACCTGTGGTATATTTAACACAGTCGGGTTCCATAGGGTTGTGTTGGTTTCAGCCAATCCAGATTGCATGTACAATAAAGTAGCAGAAAAACTACTGCATTCTTTTTGTTTGATAACCTGCTGCAATACAGTTCATGCAATGTCTTTAGTTATTAAAAAAAGGTTTGTACCTGTTGACATACTTAGAGTATGTAGTGTATGTTTTTGGCAGTGGTTCTCTTTCACCCAAACAAAATCCAGCACACGTCTAACTGAAAGTAAGCACCGCCAGTCGTGTGGAGCATCAGCGACAGCTCTGTTTTTGGAGAGCGGTGGTTTCCTCTGCGGTTTCTTTTTAAGAATGCAGCTTGTTTGATTTTTAACGCCTATCCATCGACATGCACGCAGACTCCATCAATCTGTAGAGACGCCTGCAGGTCTTGACAGTCACGTTCCGGGTTACGAGTCACACTCCCGACCGTAGGGAGACTATAAACAGGGCTGAATTTCTAGGGTGTGTATTTGAAGAGCAGATTGAAGATTGAATCTTCGGCTTGTCTAGGGGAACGCTTGAGAGAAGGGTCCAGACATAACCACTTTACTATCTCAGGAGCTTTTGTGATTTTACTACACAGGTTGTTGAGGTCTGCGGTTCGAACTGTGTTGCCTTTGAATAGTCTTCTGTAGTGATTAATACATTTTTAAAAAAGCACTTAAAGTCAATCTCGAATTCCAAAAGAGACATTATACTTAAGTTTCCACTGGTAAACTTGATTATTTAAGCCATTTAATAAACAAAGACATGGCACTCCAAAACACTTCAGCATTTATTTGATTATAATAATTTAATTATTAAAAGAAATGAACTTTCTTTGCTTAATTTACTTTAAAACGTCCCAGTATACGCCCCTGCCAGTTGATGCCAGGCCCTTGGTGACACAAAAAGCAACGGCAACTTGTGTGAACTCTGCTCCAACACGGATAACAGTCCAATGACGTACCTAGAAAGCTACTGGAACCAAGTAGCGTACACCAGTTGTCATACTGGACATACCAGGCTGAAGCACACATTCCTGTTACCAGGCTCCACATTCTGAGGCCTGTCTAACCACTTTCATGATCAAACTCCTGCTTGCTGAATGCCTCAGACATGTGCAAGAAAGACAGCAAGTACCAGTATCAGTGCTCTGACCTATACTCATCCATCATGAAACTGAAAATGTGCATTTACAGACACCATAACAGACGAACTCAGCTAATACAATGACAGCTTTCTGTTATGTCCATTGAGAAACCACGGTGTTAAACCCAAACCAAAAAACAAACACGTTGTAATATAGTTATTATGAACAACTTTTAAAGTTATTATTAAGTTGTTATGGTGGGTATTTTTTTATGAGCCTATCGTTGTAGTCAAAATAAAAGCGTAAAAAAAAATAAAGTAATTTTGTAAAATGTAATAATAATTTATTGGAATGAGAAAATATGTAATTTTACTATGTAAAATAAAATTAATGTACAATCATACTTATATAAAGCCGTTCCTGTTCAAGATTTGGATTTCACATATCTGTTGTACACTTCCCTGGGGTTCAGGTCCCACATGTTGTTGCATCTGTTGTGGTTTATACTGTACACATAAACACCCCAACGTAATGTACCAGTCTCCCTCAATCCTGATGAGTCAGTATGAGTGCACAGAGTTTGACTTCCTGTTCGAACCATAATAAACAAAGAATAGCACTGTTAAACAATGACCTAAGACCGGTGAACTTTTCAGGTTTATATGGATGGTTTTTGCCTTTCCATCTTGCTGTATTAAATCAAAAGTCTACCTGCTACCATTTCATTGATCTGAATAAATAATTATGAACTTGTCATGCTAGTATTTCACATACAAACACTAGTGAACACACATCCCCCAGAGCGGTGGACAGCCCCTTTCTGGAGCACGTGGAGAGTGGTTTGGGGTTAGGTGCCTTGCTCAAGGAGTCTTGTCAGTTGTGTGGCTTGAACCTGCCAGAAGAGTCGTCTGGGATGCAATATGTTTGGGATGCAGTAATTTTTCACATTCCATGTTAATCACCGACCCTTAACTTGATTATAAAAATATTAAGTTTGAGCCGGCAAGTCGTATTAAAATGCCCTCATCAGTAGCACTAGCACAGTAGCAATATTTAAACGTATTTGATTTCAGTCAGATTAGCATTTGCTTAATAAACGTATAAGCTATTGTAGAGTTTAGCCTCATAATAGCAATCACTTTGTTTTTTTTTCCATTGATCAGACATCTCTTCCCTGTCATACCCCAGCCGCCATGCTTCCTCAGAGACACGCGTTTTGCCGGTGACTGCAAGAATTTTGTTATTGGCTGCCAGTGTGTTGGCCTTTGACATGTAAAGCCTTCTAAGACCACTGCGTTGGTCATTACGTTGCAGACAAGTAAGAAGTAATCACTGCTATTTGCAAATGGTGCTTGGGCCTCACAAATCTTTTTTTTTTTTTTTAAGGACTATTATTTAAACGCCTGGGGGGAAAAAACAGTGACTGCTTTCTAACTATGTTGGTCTTGTGGTCTACAGTATGTAGTGTTAGCAGGATTTACAGTGACCTTCTGAGACGGTGTATAATGTACTCAAATTCTAAGCCGTGGCAGCCAATCAAGCAAACAGTTAACAAATCAGTCTGACCAGCTATTTCAGGCAATGTTTCTTTCGGCTGATGTTTTCTAACATGAATATCTTGTTTTGTTTAAACATCAATCAATGTTTAATCTGATGCTTGAGTTTTGATTGTGCACCAGATTAGAATTTTTTTAACCACGCTATTTCCTTTCTCTGTAGAGATGCTACGAGCACAAGCAGTACAGAAATGGGCTAAAGTTCTGCAAGCAGATTTTGTCTAACCCCAAGTTTTCTGAGCATGGAGGTAAGACACACACACACACACACGTGCCACCTTCTCTACATGTAAGGTGTATTCATGTGCATGGTGACCACATTGAAAACTGGGGACAGTAATAGTCTTTAGTGGTGATGGGGGAAAAAATCGATTCTTTAAAGGATCACAATTCCTAGTCTTGGCTATTCTGAATCAATTCAAAATTGCAAAAATCGATTGTAAAATGTGTTTAAGTTTTATTTTTTGCCGCTTCTACGGCAGAGCGTTCTGCATATCACATTACGTGTTGACTCGGCCGCTGTAGAAGAAGGCCGTCTAGGCCACTGTTTCTTTTGTATTAGTATATTTTGAGTTATTTGTTCATTGATAGATTTTTGTTATTTAAGAAAAAGCCAGGCAGCTAAGTGAACCTAATACTGGTCATTGAAGTTATACAATTTTATGCACAGTCGATTCTGGATTAAATCATGGCCCCAAAAATCTGAATCAAATTGAATCGCCAGAGACCGAGAGATTCACGCCCCTACCAGACTTCACTGTTCATTACTGTATATTACTATTGTTGCTATCCCTGTTCATCAGTGTGCTCATGTACACACAGCTCACCTTGCTTATCTATTTGGAATGCTATAGCTTCAGATTTAGTGGCATTAAGTCTACATAGCATTAGTTGTGTATCAGCCTATTGAGCCGTGTTATACTGACGACTTTCTCCTACTTGTTAATAACCAAGTCATTTCTAGTTCATCTTTTACACATGCAGTGCTCACTACTGCATTCATGCCAAGTGGATTAGCAGATATCTAGTACACCGGTCTACAACTCTGCAACATGGAACTAGTAGAAATATTCTGTAGGCAATGAACGCCATACTTCCTGTAGAACGGTCCACAACTCTGTCGTATCCCGAGGGGTAGGATTTCTGTGTTCCACTACACATTGCATGGCATTCCAGATGAGTTTGGTAACGTTGAGATCTGGTGATTTAGGTGGTAATGGAAAAACCCCAAGCTCAGCTGAGTGAGTAACTTGGCGCCTCTAGACATGTGTGTTGGCGCATTGCCCTGTTTGAGGCCAAACCCATCGGAATGAATGCAGAATATGAACGGGTGGAATTTGTCAGAAAGGAGGCACACGCAGTGTTCACCTGGCGGCGGTGTTTGTAGATGTACCAGGGTTCACGTAGAATGCCAGCTAAACAATCCACATACAATAATGGAGCCACCATCAATCGGTGCCAGTTTTTCAGGCACTTCATTGTACGTTCACCAAGAAGGCACAAAGTTCTTCTTAATGCCTCAGTACACAATTAACCAGAGGGGGTATATGACAGGTAACAGTGAAACCCTGGTTATCATTTTTTCTTTTATGTTTGCAAATCAAACAGCAAATGTCAAAGTGAAAGTAAAGTGAATGTAAGTACTCTTCTGACCAGTGGACTTCACCTCTGCATTTAACCCATCTGTGCAGTGAATCTCACACACACACACACACACGTGAACACTAGGGGGCAGTGAGCACACATGCCCCTTATCCGCAGCACCCAGGTAGTATTCGGGGGTTAGGTGCCTTGCTCAAGGGGACTTCAGTCGAGTCTTGGTGGTTCCGCGGCTCGAACCCGGGTCATTCTGGTCCCTAGGTGAGTTCCTTAACCACATCAAATGTCTAAGGAGTCATTTGAGAGAATTGATTTTTATGTCATGTTTTCCACTATGTTACAAATGTTGATAGAAAACAAACAGATTTCTTATTTGCTTGTGAACGCAGTGTTACCGTTGGGCCACAGGGAATCTTAGTCGGTCATGCTTTTGCCAGATTTTATTCAAAGTGACTTGGACCTGAGGCAGTATCCAGAGCTGTTTTGATGAGGAATCAGGGTGTGGCAGTGGCTGTCTTACCGGTCTAGGATCTAAACTCAGACCCTTATGATGTTCTGTTCAATTCTGCAGTTTGAAATTGTCACTGTTCTTGCAGAGACGTTGGCGATGAAGGGGCTGACCCTCAACTGCTTGGGGAAGAAAGAAGAGGCATACGAACTCGTCCGCCGAGGGCTAAGAAACGACCTCAAGAGCCATGTCTGTATCCTTAACACAAGCAGGGTCACTTTTTTTTTTTTTTTTTTTTTTTTTTTTTAAATCATAGACAGATGATAAAACAGACATTTGAGGCGTGTATGATGATGAGAGAGAAACCTGACACAAATGCAGCTACTGCTGAGAAGGATGGACCTGGTCCAAATTTTCTGCCCTCAGCCTGACTGCAGCATGTCCCAACTCCACTAGCTGATACACACAAACGCAAACAGAGGGAGAGAGAGAGTGAGCGAGAGAGCAGACCACATTTTGCTCATTATGTACGTCCCCTGTGTACAGGCTGAGAAGTCACCACTAAGTGTTTCTAATTTTAGTTCAGTTTAATGTAGGCCTGTGTAGTTTGTTTTTAGGGCTTAGCTGATATATGTGAGGGTAAGTAGAGCCTCGTTATGGGTCAGGTTAATGAATAAAGACTCAGCTGTGTTTAGGTTTGCCTTGACGCCATTCTCCAGGTTGGCACGTGTACGGTTTGCTTCAGCGCTCTGATAAGAAGTACGACGAGGCCATTAAGTGCTACAGGAACGCGCTGAAATGGGACAAAGACAACTTGCAGATCCTGAGAGACCTTTCCCTGCTGCAGATCCAAATGAGGGACCTAGAGGGCTACAGGGTAGGGTTGTGTGTGTCTGTGTGTGTCTGTGTGTGTCTGTGTGTGTGTGTGTGTGTGTGTGTGTCTGTGAAAGAGTGTGTCTTATAATAGTATGTCAAGCCAGTAAATATGGCACGAATCAGGAAAAAAATGCGCATAAACATGAAGTGTTTTTTTTTTTTTTTTTTTTTGTTTTTTGTATGAATATCAGTGGCAGAAGGTCTTTGGGGTAACCCAGTAAGTACATTTGCCCTGAATGCCCTAAAGAACTATAAAACCTTTAGACACACACTTAGAAGTGATACACCACTCGTCATTACAGAGCTTCAGGCTGTAAAGCAGGACGTGTTTATACAGAGCCCATGTAACATACAAGGCTATAGATAAAGCTCTAAATAAACTATAATTTGCTAATAACACAACTAATGTTTAGTTATCACTTGTAAAGTAATACATTAAAAGCAAATACATTCAGGCTGTTTTCAAGTATAACAGAAATTAAATAGAATTAGACAGAAATTAAAGGAAGCTGATCCAAGACAAGACTTTTCCCAATTCCTGTTACATTAAAACTGAAACTCTCTCACAGTAAAAGGCTGCATCCAAGATAGCAAACTTACTCCAATACAATACGTGTTGGATTGAATCCAGTGCGCACTGCTCGACTGACTAAGCAGTATGCTCTTGCAGTAGGCAAGACTTACTACGTCTGCCGTCTCAGATACTGGAGTCACATGACGTAAATTACATTTATGACCATTTAAAAATCAGACATAATGTGTTTATTATTTTCCACAAAGCTGCTCGTACTGTTAATTGGGGCTGTACATAATCATAATGTTTTTTAATTTTTTATATTTTTCGGTTGTAAACAGCCAACTCCCTGCTCCCTGCCATTTTTTTCTTCTTCAGCTTTAAACACCTTTGCAGCTCCAGTTGAATTACAGGATTGATCGTCGGACCACAGTGTGCTGTGTTCGCAGACTTCTGTTTAATGAATACTACATATTCAGACACACTGCCTGTTCTCACGTGTTCAGTAACGACGTGTTTGATTTCGGATGCAGCCAAAATCTAGCCAATTAAGTATCACTTAAACCCCTGTAATACTGCTCATTTAATATAAATCATGCACAGACAAGAGCTCCAGTTAATCTTCACAGCTGTTCCCTACTGTCACATTAAACCTACTGAATCACAGGAATCTTCTTTCTTCATTTAATGATCTGTAATATTTATTCTGGCTGGATTTGCAAAACCTTTGGCACCCATTTGCACCAAGGTTGGCAAAAAAAAAAAACAACCTGAGGTTTGGTATTCTGCCAGAAACAGCTGTGACTTGCCTCAAATTTAATCTCGAGTGAAATTATGACCTTTATTTTGCAAGACTCGAGCCAGCCAAAAGTCATTGTCACTGTCTTTTTTTTTTTTTTTTTTCTATCATCTCTCAACCATGCAACTTTGCATCTTCACCACTTTTCTAATTAATAGACACCACTGAAAAAAAGAAGAGCTTCTCTCAACCGTGTGCTCTTGTGTGTATCCTGTGTATGTGTGTAGGAGACCCGGTACCAGCTGCTGCAGTTACGACCCGCCCAGCGGGCATCATGGATCGGTTACGCCATTGCATACCACCTACTGGAGGACTACGAGATGGCAGCCAAGATTATCGAAGAGTTTCGGAAAACACAGCAGGTAAATGCTACAAAACAAACAAACGCAAATCGCTAGGTGGGGTGAATAGAGACAGCAGGGGAGCCTCAGGCTTGTGGTAGTGGAGATCATTATTACATTAATAACGGATACAGATCACTGATTAGATTTGAATGGAGGCTTGAACAGAGGAATATTACTGATCAAGGTCAGTGAGGGAGAACGCATACACGCCGACTTGTACGTCACTGTGGCGAGTTGCCTGGCAGCACAGCGCTCTCAGGCACTCCCATTTCCTGACTTTGTCCCAGCATGCATCTACTTTTATTATTTTTTTTATAGGAATCTGTAATGTACTGGTATGCAACAACACACTGGCTGAACTGGCATTTAAAATGAAAACCAAAAAACCAAAATGACTTGATTTAGATGTGTGTCAATTTGCCTGTTTTTTTTTTTTTTTCCCCAGCATTTATTCACTCCTTTTGTCTAACTGTGAGGATGGTAGCCTTTATACTAGAGCCATGAAG
>JAOVVF010000039.1:23241795-23252772 GCA_028565595.1 Duopalatinus emarginatus | reverse complement strand
TTTTTTTTTTCCCCAGCATTTATTCACTCCTTTTGTCTAACTGTGAGGATGGTAGCCTTTATACTAGAGCCATGAAGTAGTATTACTGTTAGAAAACTAGCATTACATTCAACACTCTCTCTCTCTCTTCCCCTGTGTGTGTGTGTGTGTGTGTGTGTGTGTGTGTCTGTGCGCACGCATATGCAGACCTCTCCAGATAAAGTGGATTACGAATACAGCGAGCTGCTTCTGTACCAGAATCAGGTGCTGAGGGAGGCTGGACTCCTCAAAGAAGCTCTAGAGCACCTCACTACCTACGAGAAACAGATCTGTGATAAGCTGGCTGTGGAAGAGACCAGAGGTACACACTAGATTTAGGTGGTGCTGATGTCTAAAAAAAAAAAAAAGTGTAAAAAAAAACATCCATTAATGACACTTTTATCCATATAAACATTAAACATATATCCGTTATTATAACCATGATGATGTCTCTCTGATCACATGACCACACAAAACAGAATAAAAAGAATAAATAACAGGGCTTAACAAGGGAGAGTGCAGTGTGATCCTGACCTTCACTCAATACAGTGGGAATAAACCCACGCTGTCGTTTAATAACGAAGAGCAGATTCGACATTTATTCAGTGTTTTTACCAGAAAAATGATCTGGTTTATTTAGTCAGACTTGAGTAAGTTATGAACAGGGTTAACAGTATTACCTGCTGTACTACAAACACCAAGAGTGGGACCTGTTTGGCTTTCTGTCTCACACAAGTCCACTCACGGCACATCAACAGAATAGAAAGTGTGTGGTGGGGGGGGGGAGCCCGGTTCAGCACGAGCTCTCCCCATCCTGAATGTGAAGTGCGGAGTGGCGTGCGCAAATTAAGGTGCACTACCAGGCACTGCGACGTGTTGGACTAGCGTGCACGCATGGAGCCACGTCGATTGCGTAATTTTTGGCATGTGCGTCCTCGTGCTTGTTGCAACGAGTCAGGTATAAACCTGGTTTTATTATGGATGAGAGGAACATCGTAAAGTCCCAGTGTTCATTCTAGTTTTTACAGTTATTTTTTAGAATACCGTTACCATTTTTCAATACCGTGGTGTACTGAAATACCGTCATACCGCCCAACCCTAATGCGCACACTTAAACATTTTCAGATTTAGTCTCTATCTCTGTTTATTTAATTCATTTTCTCCATCTGCAGTAATGAGGACTGAAAGGCAGTGGTTTGCTTCATGGGCACATTCATTTCAGTTAATGCCAAGGGTGACAGTCAGAGTAGACAGGGGGTTATTAACGTCAATGACTAACACTACACTTACATGCAAAGAAGTGGAAAACAGTATAATCATGCTTCTCTGTCCTGAGAGAACAAGTGTAAAGGAAATGTTTGTTTTTATTGCAGTGCAGGATTTATGTCCGAGGTGGCCATATTACATGTCCCAGATCGCTTATCGACATTGTAAAATGATGCTGTTGGAGGAAAAGAGAGATTGTGTATTTGCACTCTGTAATGGTAGCGTGTGTGTGTGTGTGCGCTCGCGCAGGGGAGCTGCTGCTAAACCTGGGCCGCTTAGAGGAGGCAGCAGATGTGTACAGAAGACTACAGGAGAGAAACCCTGAGAACTGGTCTTATTACCATGGCCTGGAAAAAGCCCTCGCACCTGGTACGCATATCTCGTACAGAAATAAATGCTGAAAACTGTAAACGTGTGTCTCAGTTCGTGTGTGTATGTGTGTGCGTTACAGCCACTACAGAGGAGAAGCTGAAAATCTATGAAGAGGCCTGGGTGAAGTTCCCAAAAGGCTTGGTGCCTCGCAGGCTACCGCTCAACTTCCTGTCTGGTAAATAATACCAGCTGAAAAACATTCAGCTGTTGCTGTGCCCGTTTTATTTTCCGCTTTGGGATATCTGAAAAACATCACCCAGGATTTCGTTCGCAGCCGAGAACGTTTTAAATGGATGTCTTTCGTTATGTAGGTGAGAAGTTTCGGGAGTGTCTGGATAAGTATTTAAGAATGAACTTTAGCAAAGGCTGCCCTCCGGTCTTCACAACACTCAAACCCCTATACCAAGACAAAGACAAGGTGAGAAAATGTTGCACACAATACAGAAGTGCTAGTGTTTATTGTCAACAGTTTGACAGATGCCCTTATGCTGAATAACTCGAAGTGCAAACAGCTGAAGGTGCAGAAAATCTGTTAGAAATCATAACAAAAGATTTGGAAGTGCTGTCCCACACGAGATTTTACAACTACATGAAACAGCGTACGACAATGATGACAATGCACATTAAAGGTGTTTGAATCTGGTTCAGTCAGTATACTTGGTTGACTCTGTCGCTTTGTGTGGAGAGTTATGTAACAGCTTTGCATCAGACGGTTATTTTGCTTGCTTAATTGTATTTCTACTAGAAATGCCTGCGATCTGATATAGGTATTGGTCCGACCAGATATTGCACAGACCGGGCCGATTTTCTTGCCTATCCACATTCTAATCCACAGCGTGCTAGCTTGTCTAACTAGCTTGCTGTATGGTGGCTTAGTCGGCCCTCTTCTACGATGGCCGAGTAGACACTTGCCATATGCAGTACGCATATCGGGAGTAGGAGTGGCAAAAAATAAAACTTAAACTCATTTTAAGTTTTTGGGCATTTTGAGTCGATTCGGAATCGCCAGGACTAGGAATCGTGATCCTTTAAAGAATCGATTTTTTATTTTTTTTTCAGCACCCCTATTCGGTTTTAGATTTCAAATATGTAATTCAAGTGAAACCTTATAGCCGTTACTGTTACCTGTTTATATGTGAATGTTAACATTAATATATGCTGTGTTGTCCATTTTAGTTTCGTAATGTTGTAACCTTGTAACACAATGGCAATAATAATAATAATAATAATAATCTTATTAATGTAAAAAGAGCTCTTGTGTTAGAATTAGATTGGAATTGAAAAAATGTCGATCGGTCCATCAGTGGTTTCTACTTTTGGTGTGTTTCTGAATCTGTAAAGACCGTTTTATAATATCATGCATGCAAGTTAATCAAACAAGTAAAACACCATCCCTACTGAACTGGTGTTCCTTTAACCATAATGTGGCATCTCTAGACGTCTGTGGTGGTGCATTGTCCTGTTGGAGGACATGAATGGGTGCAAGTCAGCACACATAGTGTTCACCTGTCAGAGATGTTTGTAGATAACCAGGGGTCCAATGGAATACCAGCTAAACAAACCCCATACTATTACGAAGCCACCACATAGGCTTACCTGGCACTTTTAGTGTACATTCAAGTGCTTTAAAAGTGCTGAATGTTTTCAGTTGTTTAGACTTTATAGACAACTTTCTTACTTTTGCTGCCGTGAACATTTTCTCACTAAGACAAAAATACGCATCAGATTTGATACGAAGGGCAAGTGGAGGAAAAACGTGGAACAAAATAGTTTGTGTGTAATTTGCACTTCTGTGACCTGAGATTGCATTGTGTTGGGTGTAAATACGGTCGGATCTAATTCACAGCAGGTGACCTACTTCATGCAGGGAAAGGTAGAGTTATGTGTTTCACTCATCATCAAGGGGATGTGCTGTTGCTAAAGAATACATTTACATACATTTACACACCCAGATGTTTTAATTTAACTGTTTTTAGACTCTTAAAGGTCAAGGTGGTGATCAAATGTGGGAGGTTAAATGACTACAAATCTGAAATGTCTTCTTTTATTTTCAGGTGGCAATAATTGAAGAATTAGTAGTAGGTTTTGAAACGTCTTTAAACAGCTGCCGAATGTTCAGTCAAAATGGTAAGTAACAGAACCCAGATTGAATATTGAATCCGTTTCTTTACTGGGTACTGTGCATGTTTCCTGGTGTCTGACTGGTTGAATTGTTGTCATTGGAAAGATGACGGGAAGGAGGAGCCGCCCACCACGTTACTCTGGGTGCAGTATTTCCTGGCACAGCACTACGATCAGATTGGGCAGCAGACGCTTGCACTAGAGTACATCAATGCCGCAATAGAGAGCACGCCAACACTCATTGAGCTCTTCCTAGTCAAAGCCAAGATATACAAGGTTTGCAGTTACTTTGTCATCCATTTGCATGCATGATTCCTCATAGACTGATCCTAAGGTGTCCAAGCATCCTTTTATACCTAGACCTTTGACATTCTGGGTTTCTCCCACCCATAGCATGCTGGAAACATCCGGGAAGCAGCTCGGTGGATGGACGAGGCTCAGGCTCTGGACACTGCCGACCGTTTCATTAACTCCAAATGCGCCAAATACTTGCTCAAAGCAGGCCTGGTCAAAGAAGCAGAGGAGATGTGCTCAAAGTTCACACGAGTAAGCGCAAAACATATACGTCTGAAATCCTTCAGTGTTTTTAAAATTGTCCTCTATTATAACATAACATTACTTTCTCTCATCTCCAGGAGGGGGCGTCGGCGGTAGAGAACCTGAATGAGATGCAGTGTATGTGGTTTCAGACCGAGTGTGCGCTAGCATATAAATCTATGAAGAAATATGGTGATGCACTCAAAAAATGCCACGAGATCGAGAGGGTGAGTTCTTGGGGTTCTTTATACTCCTACAGAACCCATATGTCGTATATTAATTATTCTGTTTTAATTTTTCTGTCATTATGTTTTAGCCTTACCGTCTGTATTAGTTTATAAACAACACTAACAAATGAAATGTCCCTGATTTCTTCTAAGTGTAGATCAGTGTGTACTGTTTCTGATTGCAATGAAATGCTTGACAAGTGAAGAGGAAGCATATCTCTTCTGACTGATCCCAGTCCCTTTCCTAGAGTTATACATGCCTCTCATGAGCCTTTTAAGGAAAAAGAGGCAGAGCTATCTTCTTTGAACCAGCTGAGTGCTGAGACTAATTTCCGGGCAGGAAAAAATAGAGACAAACCTGAATTGAGGAAACAGGTGAAATACATTACATAGGAATGTTTCTGAACATCATCAGCCGCACCTTGTCTGTCTTCCTGGGTAATTTTGCGCTGTCAGTTTGGGTTATACTGACATGACAGATTTGCATAAATTGAGCAAATGCTGGCACAGCAGCTGCGTGTTGTGAATTTAAAATCAGTGTCACCTGTAAACTCAGGGGTTAATTCAGAGCAGGTACATTGGCAGCTGCAAGGTTAGACAGGTTTCATTTTCCCTTATTTATGCGGTTTTATGAGGATTCAAAAGGATCGATTATCTGCTAATTTTCCGCTGATGTGTTTGGGTGACATTTCTATAACTCAAATGTCATATTTCACATGGTAAGGATCACTTCAGCCCAGTGCGAACCCGATTTTTGTATTTTCAGCCGATAGCGTTTATCTTATAAGTGCAGCCCTGTGCGAACCCCATCAGTCACAGGTTCCTGCGGTTTTTAGCTGGAACACTAGATGCAAATACACACCCTTTAACTTTTGAAAAAGAGCCTAAAACAGTGGGCCCGACTCGTGCACGGCTGTAGAAACCCCATGTTCTATTTGGATGTATGGATGATGAAATGTCATCAGTCTGGCATTTCAATACCGTATGTGACTCAGCACAGGGCCTGCTTTCCTGCTGCTGCCGAAGCCACTCGAGATAATTATAAATGCCAGTTAACCAGTTTAGTAACCTGTTATGTCTTGATTGCAGTTAAATGTGGCATCCAGCCCTGCCCTCGATCAGTGCAGAAAAGCAAATACTGATAGGGCCCAGTTTTCTGTAAATATGGGAAAACAGACACACACCCAGATACCCAGTGTCCAAACTATACAGTGTATAATAGGTGCTGAAACTGAATTGATTCTTTAAAGGATCGTGATTCCTAGTCATTAGCGATTCTGAATCAATCCTATTTTTGGTATAAATATAAAATGATGCAAAAAGATTTGATACAGTAAGGAGCCTAAAAGTATTGTTTTAAATAAAAAATGTTTTGTTTACATTGTTGTTTCATTTTTCAATCAAAAATCGGAGTCAAATCGAATTGCCAGTAACTGAGAGATTCGCACCCCTAATGTATCATGTCTCTTGTTAAAACGGTATGCACTAACTTTATTTATTTATTTTTGGCTAAAATGATCATATTAATTCTAATACTAATTGCTTTTGTTTATATTTCCCACTATAGCACTTTGTGGAGATAACGGACGATCAGTTTGACTTCCATACGTACTGCATGAGGAAGATGACGCTTCGCTCGTATGTAGACCTGTTAAAGCTGGAGGACGTTCTGCGCATGCACCCGTTCTACTACAAAGCCGCTAGCACCGCTATCCAAATCTACCTCAACCTGCATGATAACCCTCTCACCGACGATAGCAAGGAGCTACAGGCTGATACCGGTAACAGAACACAAACACACAAGGACTACAGACATACAGGCTAATACTAATAACACGATACATACCTCGAACAAATCATCGTAAGAGAATAGAGGGTGAAATGATAGCAAGGACCTTTTAAACTCCTGCTCTCATACAGAGACATTAACCTGAGGGAGGGCATGTCACTGCAACACCCATTTCAACAAGAGCTAATAAAGAGGGGGCTTTCTATGTGTCCGCATAGGAAACCTTACGGACAAAGAGCTGAAGAAGCTACGGAACAAGCAGCGGCGAGCGCAGAAGAAGGCTCAGCTAGAGGAAGAGAAGAAGAATGCGGAGAAAGAGAAGCAACTCAAGAACCAGAAGAAGAAGAAAGAGGATGATGATGAGGAGATTGGAGGCCCCAAAGAGGAACTTATACCAGAAAAGCTGGCTAAAGTATGTGTGGGTGTGTGCACGCCTGCGTTGATGCAGTTTCAGTAGAGAACGTGAGGAAATGATTGAGACCTAGAAATCTCTAGCGCCTATATGTTAACATGGGTTAAAAAAAAAAACAAACAAGGAAGAGGAAGTAGAAGTGGAAAAACTGTAATAACTGTAAATGGAATATAAAATCTCTGTTCTGCTTTTGCCTTTTCTGTCCAGGTGGAAAACCCATTAGATGAGGCTGTGAAGTTCCTGATTCCTTTAAAAAATCTGGTGAAGAACAAGATTGAAACTCACCTCCTGGCCTTTGAAATCTATTTCAGAAAAGGTAGAGAAAATGCTTTAGTTTTTTTTTTCTTTGTTGTTGTTGGGTTGAATCCCAATCTCAAAAGGAAAACTGTTAATTTGAGCATTTTAGGTTCAACCAGAATGCAAAAACACAAGCTTTGGATTTCAATTATCAGTTATGCAATCTCTTCCTTCATCCTTGTGTGTGTGTTTTTTTTTTTTTTTTTTTTTTTTTTAAACACTTCACTGATCATGTGTCCAGCAGTGACCAATTAATAAATACAACAAAACAGACTTCATGTTAAAATTGTTTACAATCGCACTGTCTGGTGTCACCCACATGAGAATGGGTTCCCTGTTAAGTCTAGTTTCTCCAACATTTCTTCCTTTTGGACATGTCCATTCTTAAAAGCGCTATATAAATTGAAATATCTAATGAAATTTAAAGTAAATAAATGTGGAATAAACCTGGGCTGTACTGTGCTTCAAAAAAAAACTTATTTGTAGATGAAGATGTTTTTCCTTTTCCCAGAAGTTTTTTTGCTAGTTTATGACATCAGCGAAGATGATTTTGATGTTTACATCTGCTGTTTGTTTTTCAGATAAGTTTTTATTAATGCTGCAGTCAGTGAAGAGGGCTTTCGCTATAGATCCAGATCATCCCTGGCTTCACCAGTGTCTAGTGCGCTTCTTTAAAAGAGGTAAAACCTTTAATACTGGCATGTTTTGGTTTTTTTTTGTTCTCTGGGGGTGTTCTCTGATCAGTTGATCAGGTCTTTGACGACACGTCATTGTCTCGTCTTGTTTCAGTATCGGAGACTAAAGACGTGGCCGAACCAGTCCGCACAGTTCTCAAGCAGGAAATCTCTCGGTTGTTCGGTGACAGCAACGCCAAGAGCTTCAACCAGGCCTTCCTCAGCAAGCACTCGAACTCAATCCCTCACCGATTAGCAGGTGCGTGAACACTAGCAAACCCAGGTTCATACATAGACCAAGCATAACATGCAATGTCCTAGACTGACATGTGTTTCTCTGTGTATCTCTTTTGCCCTCTCTTAAAGCTGCCAAAGGCATGTTTTACTTAGACCCTTCGACACAGAAGAAGGCAGTGGAGCTTGCTGCGGCCTTGGATGAATCACTTAATAACAGAAACATTCAGGTACATCCAGTTAAAGTTATAGGGGTTCCTTCCAGTCATAGTGCTGAATTTACAGGAAAGATAGTTACTTGCTTCAGGACCTGTCCCAGAGAAACTGGTACAACAGTCTAATACCTGGTAGGTCCCCTACAGGGCTTGCAGAAATATTCTAGACCAGGGGTCACTAATCGGTGGCTTTAGACATTGTCCTATCCGGACCAAGGCCTATAAACTGTAAAATGTTGAGTATTATTAATGTTAACAGACTGTTTCTATTTTAACTGGCATCACTTCTAGCATTTACAGTGTAGGTTTAGCAGACCAATTGCATGCGTTGTCAGTATCACACATGATGCTTCTTAGCCAATCAGATGTGTGTATTATAATGAGTGCGGTAGACAAAGCCAGCATCCGAAATGGCATACTTCCATACTAGTTAGTATGCAAATCAAGTATGCGACACGATGTAGTGTGTCCGAATACCTAGTATGTAACATGTAGTATGTGAAAGGTTCCCGGATGTCCTACTAGGTTGGGAGATATTTTCTAGTATGCTCCTCCAGCACACTATCCAAGCCTGACATATCCCATAATGCACAGCGAGCGAACTGAGAGCCCATTTTATTTGTAAACGAGACAGAAAGAGTTTATCATTATCAGTGTAGGCTGAGCTGAGGTAACAGTTTTAATAACAAACGAAATTTAAAGTCAATTAAACTAAACAATTGTGTGGGAAGTTAACTGGTGTGACGTCTTGGGTCAAAGGTTGTTGGTAAGATGGTGAATCGAGTGCGTCTGAGGTGGTGTGCATACTACATGCTCGCATACTAGAATTGTATACTAGATTAGCGGTTAAATAGTGTATACTCATTCCAAACTAGTAGGTAGTATTCAAGAATGAAATTTCGGACGCAGCCACTGTCTCACACACTCTTTGTCTCACTCTCTCTCTCTCTCTTTCTCTCTCACACACACACACACGCGCGGATATGGGAGATTAGAGTCTGTGACACAAAAGTGTGTCAGAGAAAAGCTCACTCACATGGCGGTGCTGTAAACAGAGAAACAGTAAAAAATGTGCTTTTAACCAACATCAATTCTTTACACAGACATGTCTACCTACATGTCTCATGTTCTGAGACCCACTCAAGTCTGATTACAGGAGACCGACAGACGCATAGATAGATTATTTGTTGATCCCAGAGGGAAATTCAAGGAAATGTTTTTGATATATAGAATAATGAAATATGGTCTTTAGGGAACAGAATGCTAAATATATCTCTGTATATATGTAAGTGTATATGTGTATGTATAAATGGATGTATTATATAGCTGGATCTAGCCATGAATATAGCCAGAGTTGCTGAAATGGCTTTAAACCAAAACAAACAAACAACATTCAATATATAGGATATAATTTTGAATCATGACAAGTTAGGCATAATTTTATTCTGGACCTCGGCTTAAGGAAATTTTCTGTAACTGGACTTTACTGAAAATTAATTAAATACCCCTGTTCTAGGCAATGAGTACTATTTTTTCCTGCAGAATGGTCCACAATTCTGTTGTATTCCAAGGTGTAGGATTTCTGTGTTGCACAGTGCGTTGCATGGCATTCCGTCCTAGCACCACAAAGTGAATTACACATTTACAGTGTATTAGTCGCTAACACAAGTGCAGAGGAAAAGCTGCAGTGACACTGAGTGGTTGTGAAGGTAAGTAGTCATGAAGGAAATGGCTACTTGTTTTATTACTTGTATATTTCCAAGAACAGGGCTCAAAAAGAAGAAGTGTGAGGGTGGGACAAACAGTGGCAGTGAACAACAGTGTTCACTTTCAGTTGCAAACACAGTCAGGCTTTACACACAGCTTCTGAATGTATTATGAGGGGCTGAAACGAAGTAGTCTGTTGATCAGTATTAAATGTTTAAGATTACCTTATACCCATCACTTGATTTTGCCAAAATGTGATAGATTGATTTTCATTATCCAGAAAAACTTTGCTTTACACATCCTGTACATTTTCGGATGATTAGTAAATGTCAGAATATCATTGTATTGAATTAATCAGGTAATACAGAAGTTTATTTTCCTGTCAATTTACGTCCGTGTGATGACCAAATGTGGTCATTCTCCGTCTCCGGGGAAGTTCAGGGTTAGTTTAATCTACTCAAAAGTCAAAATCCCCTTAGTTACTTGCACAAACATACAAATTCAGTGTTCAGTCTTGTGACTAAATGCACTGTATGTGATTTCAATTCCAAAATTGCTCCAACACCAAGAAATTACACAACTTTCTATCCTGTAAATGTACTGACATGCCCACAACCCTACTGAGCACGAAAATAAACTAGTCAATTTATAGAGTCACCAAGAATGTCAGTTTTGTTTTGTATTTTGTTTTTTTTTATTTGTTTTTCATTACCTGATTTCTGTTTTTTTTTCTACAGAGAGGAATTAATAGGCACAAGATCCAACTTCACTTTTTTGTTGCAAAATTATCAACTAATGAACTTTAGTCATAACAGACCCTGAATAATCCCAGCATGCTTTTCTCTTCCTGTGTAGATCTGTACAGAGGTGTTGGAAAGCCTGCGTGATGGCAGCTTTGGAGATGCCACAGAGACGGCAGAGTCGTACCGGGCAGAGTGTCACAAGATCTACCCATACACGCTGGCCTTCATGCCTCCTGGCTACGAGGAAAATACGAAGATTGCCGTGAACGGGGACCTCTCCACGGAAACCGAGGAGCTAGCCAATGACATGTGAACACCTGAAAGGGGGTGGGGCTAAGGGAGGAGGGGGGGGGGGGGGGGGGAGA
>JAOVVF010000039.1:23220922-23235236 GCA_028565595.1 Duopalatinus emarginatus | reverse complement strand
ATTATGCATAATGAGTTTTTATTTACTTGTATTGTTATTTCAATATAAATGTGAGATACACACATGCGCACGCACGTGCAATATATATATATATATATATGCCATTTGTACAAAGAAGAAAAACAGGCAGTTATTATTACAAACAATTATGATACTGTTTGTATTAATAATTATAAACTACATTTAATTTAAATTCTGATTAAATATCACTTTGTATAATACGAGAAACAGAAAATTAAAGTGAAGGGTGTATTCTGTAGTTTACAAAACCGCCGTTGAAACTTGCTGATGCAGCAAGTTCCTAATATCCTAACCTGAGACAACATTCAGTTTGTGTATTTTGGGGAGAATCCAGCCTATGTCCTGTTCTTCCTGGGTACTTTTAAACATGCTGTTTACAGACAGAAGTTGATATTAATAAAGGGCCTTTTGTGGTCTACAGAAAAATAGGAAATGAGATTCCTTTGTGCTGAAATGCTGTGTAAATGTTGCTACATACATGAATCATCTTCCCTTTAGTGGAACTGAAGTCTTCACCTTAATTCAAACAATGTCTCTGTTGTTTAACACAGCCACACACACACAGAGGTTATGTGTCCAAGCAGAACTGAGACCTGTGTGTGGTTGACTGCAGTAAATTGTATTGTATGTGTATTAACAGTTTAATTAGTTAGAAGTAACTAAAAGAGTAACAGCCAATCACAGAGTTTGGGACACACCCACTAAAAACTTTTATTATTATTAAATGTGGTCTTTCTATTTAAATGTTTCTGTAATTAAAATGTTAGACAAGACAGGAAATGGCATATAATTTTCGGTTTCTCATCTCTGCGCAGGTGCAGTTGTGGGACACGGCGGGACAGGAGCGTTTTCGAAAGAGCATGGTACAACACTATTACCGCAACGTCCACGCGGTCGTCTTTGTTTACGACGTCACTAATGTGGCTTCGTTCCGCAGTCTGCCCCTCTGGATGGAGGAATGTCAGCAGCACTTAATTGGATCAGATGTACCCCGTGTCCTTGTTGCTAACAAGGCTGACTTGGCGACCTTTACCGTAGCGCCAACCATCGAGCAAGCACGGCATTTAGCTGAGGTCTACTCGATGCCCTTCTACCTCTATTCTGCTAAAGCTGGCAGCAGAGAGCAGGTGGACGCCATCTTCAACAAACTGGTACAGCAGATAAAGAGGCAGAAAGGCAAAGAATCAGAGGCAGTCAGGAGTTTTAAACTTGCTCCAGAAGACAACATTGAGGAAAAGGAAAAGGCCAAACAGACCTGCAGCTGCTGATGACGGGTGAAATGAGGACATACTGGCAGGCTTTAATTCCAGACTTCCTGAGCAGTTTAGGACTGTGTTTTTTTTGCACATCGTTGTTGATTTCTCATCAAGACTCTGAACACCTGCATTCGATCAGAGGACAGAGAACTGCGCTAGCCCTTGGCAAACAGAACAGTGTAGCCGAACTCAACTTCTTTGCAAATTGCACGTCATATCAGCTAAAAAAAAAACAGCAAACATATTTAGCTATAATGTAGAAATGAGTAGAGTTAGCTGAATCGATCGTTGCCGTTATAATCACCTGGAGATTCTGGTCTTATAGACACATCCTGTATGTTATGTTTGTGTAAATGCATGTCTCAACTTTTCACAACTTTTTACTCATCCTGATATGAATCTTAACATAGAAACAACATTTAACAATAGAAACTAACCTTTAACCTTTTAATAGATGTTGTAGATGAAATGTATCCCAAAATTTCCCAAAGAAATTTAAAGATGTGCATCAGTATTTGGGTGAATATATAGGAAGGTTGCAGGACAAAGAAAAGCCGTGTTCATTAACACAGGACGGGACTGACTGCTCATGTGGCACTCTGCGATACTTTTATTGCATTCCTCCACCTTTTGAATACACAAGGTTGGTCAGTCATGTACAGGAGTGGGTGGGTTGGTCAAACCTATTGAAGTCAGTGAAGACATTTGTGCTGGTTTAAAGACATTTTTTAGTACCAAAAGGACTTTTTAGTGTCTTTTTGGAATGTCCACTGTTGTCTCGATAATGTTTTTTGTCACATTTGTACTTATAAAGGAAAGTACACAGGCATGAAGAACTGAAAGGTCACCTAAATCAGCATTTCCCCTTCAGTGAAGTGGCATTTTCAGCACAAATGTTGTCTTGTCTAAATGGGAATTGTTTGGCTATTATTTTTGGCCCAAATATTACGATCTGCTTTAATCAAATAAATAAATAAATTAATACCAAATATCCTGTGGTGAACATATAGTGGATCACATAGTGTCACTGATCTGTTAAACTTATTCATTCCTTTTCTTGGAAGTTATTTCAACATTGGCACAGTATTGATTATTGTTGTTCGACCACATATCAGCTGTAACATTAAAAACCGCCTACCTAAACAGCCACCAAGACAACTGACTGATCGAGACATGGATGCCTGAAGACTTCTGTAGGTGTGTTGTGGTATCTAGCACCAAGATGTTAGCAGCAGATCCTATTGTGGATTTTCCTATTGTGGATTTTCCTATTGTGGATTTTCCTATTGTGGATTTTCTGCGGTTAGAACCGGAACATTGAGTGGACCTTTTACTGATTCGATCAGATTAGCCTTCACCCTACACACAAATCAGTGATCCATGGGCATCCATGACCCTGGTGCATGCTTACTGACTGTCCTTTCTTAGACCACTTTTAATATCTGCTGATCACTGTATACTGGGACACACCCCACAAGACCTCTTGTTTTGGACATGCTCTGACCCGGTCATCTAACCATCACAATCTGGTCCCTGTCAATGTCAAAATGGCTGATCAGTGTATATGACAGTATATTCTGGCACACGGAATGTCCATCATCACTTTATACCTTAAATAAACACGGTGTATTTCATTTCAACCTGCTGTCCTGTGTCTCTGTGTGTGTGAATACAGTTCACACTGTGGGTATCGTATGCTGTATGACGTGAGTCCCTGTGAATCTTCACTGAGTTCCGGAGTGTGCGAGGTTACTGGAAATTACACACACATGTCAGCTTGGTGTTAGATTCAACACACCGCTGTGGCTAGAGACAGTGAAGGCTAAAGTGCAAACAAAGCATTAAGCTGTGGTCACACTGGAGTTTTGTGTTTATGGAGTGAAATCATGTGACTTCTGTATGTAGGGCTTTGGTGTCATGTGTTTCTAAAGGAAAAGTATTGGTTTAGTGACTAGCTAACCATGGCTAGTTTTGTTGTTTGCGAGATCAGATCAGCCATAACATTAAAACCACTGACGGGTGGAGTGAATAACACTGAATATCTTGGTTAGAGGAAAAACCTTGTGATTGGAAGGTTCCAATTCCAAACCGATAAGACACGACTAAAGTGCCCTTGAACAAGGCGCCTAACCCCCAACTGCTCCCCAAGCAGCGAGGATGGGGTTGCCCACCGCTTCAGGCACGTATTCACTTCCCCTCTGATGTATGCGTTCACCAATGTGTGTGTTTCACTGCATGGATGGGTTAAATGCGGAGGTCTAATTTCCTTGTGTGTAAGCACAGTGGTCAATGAGGCACTAACTTTATTCAGTGGCACCTGTCAAGGGGTGGGATATATTAATGCTTTTGAACAAGAGAGGGATTGTGTCTGCTTTTAGCTTGTGTCTGCCTTATTACAACCGTGCTGTTATTTCATGATAACACACAACTGTGGAAAATAAATAATTAATACATAGTAAATTGAGTCACGAATGTAGCATTTAACACGTTTTGATATTAGCATTTCTGTGTGACGTTGACATGGGCCAAAGTTTGATAGCTAGACGACTGGGTCAGATCATTTCCAAAACAGCGGGTCTACAGTGGTATATAGACCACTGTACAGTATACAGTGGTTAGTACCTACCAAAAGTGGTCCAGGTAAGGACAACCAATGAACCTTTGGTTCAAGATCCAGTCTGATCCCACATAAGATCCACAATAGGATCTGCTGCTAACATCTTGGTGTCAGATACCACAACACACCTTCAGAGGTCTTAGACAGGTGGCGTTAATGATATAGCTGATTGGTGTATATGTTTATACATATTTCTGTTATATTAAACAGGGTGTGCTGAAATGATAATGATTTGCAGCTTCTATGTGTCTTCCAGCCCTGCAGTCTTGTTTTCCATTGGCTCATGTTTCCAAGACTGGAAAGTTCATCTAGATAAATTTGATGCGAACAATGGAGGCAAAATCCCCTTTTCACGTGCCACTTCTCTTTCCATTCCAGTGACTGGACTTTCAGGTGGATTTTAAATCATTAGCATATGGAGCAGCTGTGTATTTAGAGTGATTTATAGCTAAAAAAACATTACTTAAGAAATTCTGTGGGAAGGATGTGGACAATTTTTAATTTTTAAATTTTATTTTTTTTATATATATACTCAATACATATACTCAGTACATATACTCAATATATATATCAATCAAATTTCAAGAGGAGAAATAACAAGGAATCAGAATTTATGTGAAAGAGTAAACCAGGAATGAGTAGATGGAGTTACCTGGGAGTAACTTTAACAACAAACATTATCTTCAGATTTTTTTCTTTTATTAAATTGAAACTATTTTACATAATTTTCAGATTAGATAAAGCTGAATGCCCATAATTACCCATTTAATGTACAGTTTATGCTGGGGCAGTGCCTCCAATGTCATCATTTATGATTGAGCAATGCCTTCTGGGTTGAACATGGATGAATTATCATAATTTGAAATAAAAACTTCTTGGAAAGATGGTTTCTAAAAAAAAAGCTCATCTGGAAAATATATAAAAAATATACAGCACTGCTAAATGAGAGCCTTTGCATTTTAGAGTATGTTCAAGGTACACCAATTTTGATGAGAAATTTATCTACACCAAACCAAAACCAAAGTTAAACGTGGTGGTAGTTTGGAGAAGGGTTAGTTGCGCTGAAGTGCCAGAAAAACTGGTGCACCAGTCTAATACTTAGTAGCCCCCTTGAGCTTGTGGCAAACTTCCTGCGAAACATTCTGTGGTGTAGGATTTTGGTGTTCCACAGCACGTTGCACGGCATCCCAGATGTGTTCGATAACATTAAGATTTGGTGACAGGTGTGTTGCCATTCAACTTCCTCTAACTATACTTTGAGGTCTCTAGACATATGTGTGGTGGAGCCTTGTCCTGTTGGAAGAAGCCAAACCCATTTAGAATAAATATCAGGACATGAACGGGTGTAACTCATCAGAAATGAGGGACACAGAGTGTTTACCTGTCAGAGACATTTGTAGACATCCCAGAGGTTCTGTGGTATGCCAGCTAAACAAACCTCATCAATGCCCCCATATCACCAATTTTATTGGTTGTTTTACAGTCTGTACTAGTTTCTCCTGGTATTTCAGTGTATAGTTAAGTCATCACAGGAACTTTTATTCCTAGTATTGCTAGTACTTGTGTAATCTCTGCAGTATGCAACATTAAGTACAACATCACCAAAAGAACATGATCAAGGGTGGTAACTTACCTAAGGAAGAGCTCAATATGGACCACAGATTTTTTTCCCCACAACATCAGCGATGAAATTATACTTGTACCTGGGGCCGTCATGCTATGTGAGACATGTACCACCATGGCATGCCTGCTAAACAAACTCATTACAGACACATCGCCAATCTGTACCAAATTTGGGGGTTTTAAATTTACATTTATGGCATTTGGCAGATGCTCTTATCCAGAGCAACTTACAAGGTTACTGGTATTACAGGTAGGCCAACGTAGTGTTAGGAGTCTTGCCCATTGACCCTTATTGGTGTAGCACAGACTGGCTGCCCAGACTGGGAATCCACCCCCAGGTCTCTCACATGGGAGCCAATAATGTTACCACTGTGCCAGCCAATGATGTTACCACTGTATTCTGGTCAGTGTTGCAGTGAGCCAGGAAAACACTGTGAATGGGATTCCAGACATAACAGGGCAGCATGCATGCACAATCATTTTCAGTTTATAATCATCCGCATATTTAAAAAAAAATAAAAAATAAAAGTCAGAAAACCCAGAGAAAACCAACATGGTCATTGGGGGAACATGCAAAACTCCATACAAACAGCATCCTGAGCACAAGATCTAACCACAAACACCATTTTACCAAGGACACATATTGGGGTTATGAATACACTATATATGGACACTGGAGGGTGTGTGGGGGTGTGTGAGTGAGTGAGAGAGGCAGAGAGAGAGAGAGAGAGAGAGAGAGAGAAAGAGAGCTCAGTACATTCAGAGCATTTGAACAGAAGGAGCTTCATTACTACAGGTTACACTTAAGATCGCTGCTGGTGTGTGTATGTGCGTTAATAAGCCGCTTGTGAATGCTTTGTGAAGCTTCACTCGTGCCTCTCACTCTCACCGTGACTGTGCACGCGGAGGAAATGTGATATCTCCACAGACTTCACCCCACGTCCACTCAGTTGACTGCTCGATCCGCAGGATGCACGTGTTTCTTTTCGCCGTGTCCGTGCTTCTCGCACATGCCTTCGCAGGACCCGAGGCGCGCGCGCCCTGTCCGGCCAAGTGCGACCCGAACAAGTGCCCGGCGGTGCCGCGTGCCCCGTGCCAGGGCGGCCGAGTGATGGACCGGTGCGGCTGCTGCGCGGTGTGCGCCGCAGTGGATGAAGGCGCAACCTGTGGGCGCAAGCGCGATCTTCCCTGCGCCGCTGGACTGGAGTGTGTGCGCTCCGGGGGAAAGAGATCCCCTAAGGGTGTTTGCAGGTGTAAGAGCCGTCACCCGGTGTGCGGCAGTGATGGTAAGACTTATGAAAACCCGTGCAGGTTGGAGGCGGCCAGTCTCAGAGCGCGGCAGCGGGGGAAAGCTCCGGTTACGCACGTGCACAAAAATCGGTGCGCAACGGCAGCTCCAGGTAGGGCACACTGCAGGATACATACATACATGCATGCATTCATGTATGCATGCATTCATACAACCATACATGCATACATGAATAAATAAATGATTAACCAAGCAAATAGACAGATAGATAGATAGATAGATAGATAGATAGATAGATAGATAGATAGATAGATAGAGAATAATTATTTTATTAATGAAGTATTTATTTGTCTGCTTTGATCTATATGATTATGATTGAATATTTAATCACTACAATCCTATATTATCCTATACAATTCCAAAAATGCTTTGGTGTGAGATTTTCAGTGATGTATATACAAGCATTTTGTCATAATAATGTATTATTTTAAATGAAAAAAAAATCATTTTATGGAGAAATTTTCTAGCATGAGAAATGGTTACCAGTTAGTAGACTATACCAAAAAAGCCATTTTAAATTAGCCCACAGAATAAAACCTGAACAACCTTTAGGTTTGCTGGAAATATGTCAAGCTAATTATTCAAAATATTTAATTAGATTTTTTTATACACAAGTAGCTATAACATATGAAGAAGAAGAAAAAGTAGGTAAGTAGCTATATAATATATAAAAGTACTTTAACATTTCCTCAGAGAGACGATAGGGTATAACACAGAATTGTATAAAAGGTAAATATAGTAATTATTGATCCCTTTATATTATAGCACATCACTTTCTTGATTGAGCTTTTTTTGTACAGGATTTACAGCCTTTTATTTAACTTCACTTGGGTGTAGTGGCTACTGCACTGAATCACTGCATACCAGACCTCAGAAATATTTTTACTGAAGACTAAACAACAGTTAAACAAGCCAGCTTACTGTCTCTGTCTGGGTTCAAAATGAACAGCTACCCTTTTGTTTTCCATTTAGATTTTATATTGGTGTTTTAACTAAAAAAAATATTGAAGAGCTGAATAAAAAAATTCCTTGTAAGTTTAACTTGTATTTTCAGTATTTAGGTCTCAAATTATGTATAAAGTATAATAATTTAACCGAGTGAAAATCTTCAAAATCACCCTCAAAGTTTAAGTTTTTCGTTATGAAAGTATACTGAACCTACAGGCATACACCAATCGGCATACACCAAACATTAAAATCATCTCCATAAACCGCTCCCGGAACAGCTCTGCTCTTTTAAGGCTTGGACTCCACAAGACCTCTGAAGCTGTATTGTGATATCTGTCTTACCAAGGCATTAGCAAAAGATCCTTTTGTGGATCTTTTGTGGGAATGGACCAGACAGGCTAGTCTTCACCACCTAATGCACATTAGTAAGCCTTGACCCCATCAATGACCTGGTTGCTGGTTCACTGGTGGTCCTTCCCTGACACACTTTTGGTACCACTGTATACTGGGGACACTCTGTAATACCAGCTGGTTTGGAGATGCTCAGCCCCAGTTGTCTAGACATCACAATTCGATACTTGTTAGTGACAATCTTTTAGGGGCAGTCGTGGCCTAGTGGTTAGGGAACCGGTCTCGTGACCGTAAGGTCATGGGTTTGATCTCCACCCAGGGCAAGACACGACTGACTCCCCTAACTGCTTCCCGGGCATCGTGGTTTGGGGCTGCCCCCCCGCTCCGGGCAAGTGTGTTCACTGCCCCCTTTGAGCACTGTCTAAACTGTAACTGGTGTCACTGAAATAAGATAATCAGTGTTATTCACTTCACCTGAATAAAACGTTGCGTTTTTCTGATTTTGCTGTAACTAGGGCAAAAGTCATTCAATTCGCCAATCTCAGTGTAATAGATACAGTAAATATCAGAGCCTAGATGGTGACACATAACCATGAACTACCCATTGACCAATGTCGCTTGTACACACAGAGGAATTTAACCTCTGCATTTAACCCATTCGTGCAGTGAAACACACACACTAGGGGGCAGTGAGCAGAATTGTCCGGAAAGATGGGCAACTGGGGAGCAGTTGGTGGTTAGGTGCTTTGCTCGTCACGTCAGTCATGTCATGTTGGTTCTGGAGATCGAACCAGAACCAGTGATCGTTTGTTCACAAGGGTGGTTCCTTAACCACAAGCCCACAGCTGCCCCTAATGTAGATGTGGCATACACATTGGCACTCTCTGCACAAACAATGACGTGGAGACGACAATTACTAACAACCCTGAATTCATGAACTCGGTTGCATATGTAGTCTGCTTTCAGCATCAGTATGTAATGTTGCGTACGTAGTCAGTCGTTTTAGCGTTAGTAGGCTATGTAATAAATGCAATTTGGCTTTGTTCATGCTAATGTCACAAAGCAGTAATTTATAGGTGAAGCAACGTGGATAGGACATCATTAGTACATAAAATGGGCTGAATTTTTATTTAACAAAACACATATTGCAGACATCAGCACTATTTGCCAAAACCTTGAGATGTCCTTTCAGTAAGGAATATTTTCAGTGTAATATCATCTATCCCAACCAGAGTGTCTGTTATGGTCTTATCATCAGGATTTGATCTCTCTGAAGGCATTCAGCTTTTAACATCAAGTTTTAACATTGCAATCTTTAGTGACTGGTGTATATTATTAACATGCAAAATTCTTTCTGCTAGTACAGGTCCCACATACAATAACAGCCCCAGGTACAAGTATAACTTCATTGCTGATGTTGTGGAAAAAATCGCCCCTGCTGTGGTCCATATCGAGCTCTTCCTTAAGTAAGTACCACCACTGTGCATGTTCTTTTGCTTCATATTCCACAGCTTACACAAGTACTAGAAATAGTAGGACAAGACCAGAACCAGAAAAACTGGTACAGACTATATAAAAGGCTTCATAATGTTATGAGGTTTATTTAACGGGCACACCCCTGGTGCGTCTATAAATGTGTCTGACAAGTGAAGACAGATGTCTGCCTCCTTTCTGACGAGTTACACCCGTTCATGTCCTGCATTCATTCTGATCAGTTTGGCCTCTTCCGAAAGGACAATGCACCACCACACGTCTAAAGATGCCAAATTATTATTAGAGTAACATTTATTTGAGTTTTCGGCTTTGCCATTTTCACCTAAGTCATCCAATCTTAATGTTATTGAACACATCTGGAATGCCATGCAAAGTGCTGTGGAACACAGAAATCCTACACCTCAGAATACATCAGAATCGTGGACAGTTTTGCAGGAAGTATGGAATATTCCCACAAGCTTGTGGAGTCTATCCCCTTGTGGTGGACCTGTTTTTTGGTACTTCACTGTGTACTACAGTAGCTATAATTATAAAGCTCTATAACACACGTTTTTTCCTGTCTCTTTTGAAGTGAATGCAGGTTATGTTACTCAGGACAAGAAACTTGAAAAGTCTTACATCCTAAAGCCCTTCCTGTGCTGGAAAGCTCATAACCTGTTACATAATTCTGACACTGCACACTTCTCCAATAAATAGTCCCTGTGAAAAAGTCATTTTTATGGAAACAATACATTAATAAATGTAGTTCAATAATATAAACACTAATGTCTGAGCTGCTGTTAAAGAAAATTAATCGACACCTTCTGACCAGTAAGAACTGAGAATGTAACACATGTGAGATATAAAATAAGTTAGTGCCCCTGCCCTTGTTTATATTGTCTAAATGATGAACCCAGTCAGACTGGAAAATGGTTGAGGCATTGCTCAGTGAACATGTCCTGTGTATTTCCTGGAAACAGCTGCTGATTCGGTTTCCAGTTGTGGTTCCAGTTCGGTTTGATGGTTGAGCAAAACAGCTATTAATGTGAAATATGTGAAAGATTGCCAACATGAAGAGTATAAATAAAGTTAAATGACTGTTGTGATGATACAGCCACTGGCAAGTTCATGCTTGTGTGTTTAATTCTACGCTATTGTTGGTCTGAGACTGTTTAGATCAGACACTATAATAAGATCTATAGTTTACAAATAGGTCAGTATTATTCATATTTCACATTGCCAACTTATGTTAATCATCCTGGTTTGTTCACTACTTGGATAAACAATGATCTGTCACTGATATTTTTATAACAACATGATAGTGACTCATTTTAAACACCCAGTATGTCATATATTTACTTCTGGTGTTAGAAGAGAGTTTTTGTTGATATAATTAAATTGGCCATTTTGCCCAAAACAGAACATTAGTGTTACATAAAGAATACAACATGACTGGATGTGCTGTTACAAGACAAAAGTGACAATCCCTTTAAATGAGTGTTACTATAAAAAGACTAACCCATTTAAATGTATGCTTCAATACAATCCATTTACTTGAACTACATCCTGCACTGCTATAGTAATCAAAATCTTTGGAACAATAAAGATTTATAAACTCAGCAGTTCTATGGTATAGAGGCACTGATCCAACATTTCTTACTTTAATGTTAATCGTTTCTTCAATGTTTGTGTCCAGCCATCCACTGTTTGGCAACCATGTGCCATTGTCCAGCGGTTCAGGCTTCATCGTGAAAGAATCTGGTGTGATAATAACCAATGCACATGTGGTGAGCAGCAGTGCCACTACAGTGGGTCGACAGCAGCTTCGGGTACAGCTTCAGGATGGCAAAACGTATGAGGCCGCCATAACAGACATTGACAAGAAGTCTGACATCGCCACCATCAAAGTCAACCCACGGGTAAGAGAAAGCTGAATGTACATTAGTAATCAACTGAACCGTATTAGATGGACTAGATGTCAAACACATTTTTAAAAACCTGTTAAACAGTGTCCAATTAAACTGGCAATAATGTTCTTTGTAAAAATACTAAGAAGAAGTAGTTCAACACTTAATTTCACCGTTTTCTGTAAAACTAGACTAGCCTAATATTGTTTCATGTTTAAAATTAATTTTACATTAACATCTGAACAATACCATTAATGTACAGTAGGCCAGGTATGTCATATTACAAACATCCCAAGTCTCCCGGAAGCTCTGGGAGTGTCCCGATTATACACAGCGGTGCCCTGATGCCTGCAAGTCAAGGAAAAATCTCTCGGATTCTCCCTAGAACGAGCGGCCAAGAGCGCAGAGTGTTGGGAGACAAGTTGGGAAGAGTTTTGCAACTTGGGTTGTCTGATATTAGAATTAATTTTTTATAATTTTATATTTATTAGAATAATTCACAAAACACAACATGACCATGAGTAGTCGGTTTAAATGACTACAATCACATAAATGCTAAGGTCTAGGTGTGAACCAGAAATGCACACTTCCTAAAAAGGCTTTACTGGCTGCAAAGTTTCCTGGCACCGATCTGTCGTTTCCCTTGAGACATTTATGGGTGTTAATGAACTTTCCGCATGCACTGTATATTACACATCTATTATCAGCACGTCTGATGGCAATTCTCACATATACACCACAGCTGGATCTGTGAGCTCACCTCATATCCTCGATGCGCTGGTTTATATCTCACTCCCCAAATCATCTAAGGCTAAATAGACATGTTAATGGTGGCCTGCTACAGTGCAAGTATTGGAATGTTTAGAAATAAACACTTGAAAGTGACCGGTCCGACTGGGAAATGAATGCTTTGGTTTATATTATTGAAGATGGAATAGAGAGATTGTGTGAAAGTCTGGGATAAGAAAAGCAGTGGCGTCAGAAAGAGCTCTTGCTTAAGAGAGAAAACAGACCTCACAGAGAGTTTGTTTCTGTTTTCTTTGTCATTTCACCTCATATCTCAGTCTTATAGCCTTCTCATTGGTTACGCCTTTCTTTCTGTTTTTCGTACTCAGATTCATACATTTAGTCATGTTTGAGAAAGAACTAGCCACTTATTACTTTATTTTTAAGACATGCACTATAATCTGAATATGAAAAGTATTTGAAGGTTAAAATAATATCCAGTCTTTCCTCCTATTGTGAAAACATAAGAAAGATACGCTGAAGTGCCAGAAAATATTTGGTAGGTTCCCAACAGGGAATGGGATCCATGAGATTGCATATATTCTGTATACAATAAACACCATAATTTCTGTAGAATGGTCTACAATTCTGTTGTATTCTAAGGGGTAGAATTTCTGTGTTCCATAAAGCGTTACATGGTATCCCATATGTGTTCGATAACGTTGAGATCTGGTGACTTAGGTGGAACACTCACATGAGTGTTCGTGTAACCATGATTTGGAGTCTTTAGATGTGTGTGGTAGTGCATTGTCCTGTTAGAAGAGTCCAAACTAATCAAAAGGAATGCAGAATATGAATGGGTGTAACTCGTCAGAAAGGAACCACACATAGTGTTCAGAGACGTTTGTAGATGTACCAGGGGCCCCCTTGGAATGCCAGGTAAACAAACCCCATACCATTATGGAGCCACCACCAGTGGTGCCAGTGGTTTCTACAGTCTGTACCAGTTTTTTTGGTACTGCAAATTCTAAAAAAAACTTTTACAAGTCTATTCCTGTAAATATAATGACATGGTCTGGGTCAGCCATGTACAACCATTTACGGAATATATCTTTTTATGTATCAGAAAAAGCTTCCAGTTCTTCCTCTGGGCCATTCATCTGACCTGCGCCCGGGTGAGTTTGTGGTGGCCATCGGCAGCCCGTTCGCTCTGCAGAATACCGTGACTACTGGCATTGTGAGCACAGCACAGAGAGATGGCAAAGAGCTCGGCATCCGGGACTCGGACATGGGCTACATTCAGACTGACGCCATCATCAATGTGAGACTTCAATCCAAATGCCATTTCTAATGTCAGCACCTGAATATACTACACGTATATTAACACCTTCATTCTCTTTCTTCTGTACCACACACTTGAGTAGTATGGAAACTCAGGTGGCCCACTCGTTAACCTTGTAAGTATTATTATTTTCATTTAACAGGAGCATTTTTTGCTAAAGCTGCAGAAGTAGTATGAAATTTCATTCTTTTTAAACTCAGGATGGCGAGGTTATCGGGATAAACACATTGAAGGTGACAGCTGGAATCTCTTTTGCCATTCCCTCAGACCGTATTAATAAATTTCTAGACGAATCTTATGACAAGCAATACAAAGGTAAGAGCTCTGCCATAACTACAGAGGTTTTTATACATCATTCAGTCATTGAGATGAGGCATTGTAATTTGTCACTCTAACCAACATCATGCAGTTTATTAAGGCTTTCTGTGGAGACAGTTAAATGAATCTCAGGTATCTATTTCAGCTAAACACAAACCAGTTAAGCTGCAGTACATCCCCTCTGAGCCTGTAGTGTCTGACTCAGGTAAGCATTTATACATTTTTTATGAATTTCAGCAGTTAGTTCCTTTTTACAAAATCTATAAAATGTGGGCAAGACCAAGAGTTAAGTAGGGCTGGAGCACAAAGCCAGTTAGCATCTACCCAGAAGGGCAAGATAATACTATTTACATTATTAAAGACAGTAAGGAGTGGCATGTGTAGATGTTAAGCAGAAGATAACATAGGTATGATAGGTTTTAT